>JABWIB010002127.1:9229-27756 GCA_016617825.1 Platyplectrum ornatum | reverse complement strand
TTTCACCTCTGTATTGGGGTTCTTCCCAGAGGCATGGCATCTCAGAGGGTCCAGTCCAGGAACCGGTAAGTAAGCAGAGTGGTGCGGCTTTCACCGGAAGCAAGGTAAGTGAGTCTAGTAACNGCCCGGAAAGGGGTAGCGGAGGACACGGGTGGTAAGTGCAGGTGAGTGACCCCGCCCACATGCAGGTGTTACATTGTCAGATGGGGTCCGANTCAAAATAGTTTGAGATCCCCTGCCCTACAGTATCAGTACGTGACATAATAAAAAGATATTGGAAGGTTTTTATGTTCGAAGTTATGTTTGTAACACAAAACGTTTCAATTTATTTTTACTATTGTAACTCTAGGGAATATAAAATTGATAAAAATATCCTGAATGTCCATTGAGTAATGTAGCACAGGAAATTGCAGTATGTAATTAAGAGGTACGTTTTCATCCCTTGGATGTAAGGGATGGGGTGGTGCTCGCTCTCTGGGGCCTGGGGGAGATTCTACAGTTTGACGCTTTGTGCTTTTCTGTCCTGAACTTTACTTTCTTTCTNAAATTCGCAAATCTATCCAGTGATCTTTTCAAGTCTGCCCATTGGCAGTATTATTCATCTGGTAAGCCAGTCAATTATCTTGCAAGGCTCCTGCCAGGTCAGATTATAGCTTGTAACAACCAATGTAGTTTTTTTNTCTTCTCGTTGGAATACACAGGTTTTCGAGTACACTCACATTGTCAACTTTTGCAATATGTTCTAAACCTGATAAACATATAGAAACCATACATTNAAAGGCACAAATATTAGTTCAGTAACTTTCATCCTTATATTATACATCTTATTCCCTATATCCATTACATGTCCCTTTAAATTGTTGGGTCTCCAGTGTGAACGCACTATAAGAAGGAGAAGGGGGGATTACGCATTATAATTATCTTTACCAAGACTTTTTGAGACTTTTAGGGCCCAATTCAATTGAACCCTACCCTACCCTGCTTANGTGGGGCGGGGTAGGGTACGTAATAGCACAGTTTGTGCTGGCTTCAGCCCTTACGTACTATACAAACCTGCTTTTAAGCAGCAGCAGTGAAGAGAATAACGTAGGCTTCCCTGTGCGGGTGGGTCTCCTTTATGTATTAGAGGAGTGGTCTCTATGTATGGGGGAGTAGTGGTAGTGGTCTGTCCCCATACGTAATACATGAATCTGTATACTGTACACTTACACCTTAGCAATTCTAGCGGTTTAATTTGTTGAGTTGAGTTGAGCTTGGAAGTTTTGCCAATCAACTTTAATAGTGTTTCAAAAAGTTTAATGCTGACAGTTTTCCCCGTACTCTAAAATCCTTGGCTTGGGCACATGTGGCGTATTTATCTTTTCTATGACTTATTTCATCTAACGACATTTTTTTNAAATTGCTACATTTTTTTTCAACCTAGTGTCGTTGAGTATATGACCTGTCCCGTATCCAACACTCTGCTTGAAACCGGTAGCAAAAAATAAATGTCACCTTTGCCAGGGATGATACCGTGACTTTTTACATGTCTGTGCGAAGAACAAAGCGCTAGAGAGGCAAAGGATGCGCGAGGCTGAACGAAATAGCAGCGTTTTCCCACAGCACAGACATGAAGCACAAACATGAAGCACAAAAGTAATGGTCGCTTGGTAGGATATTGAAATGATTAGAAGCGGAGCTGGGAGCTGACGGCACGACTTGACTTGTACCTTGATGTGCCAGGAACACAAACAAATTTTCAGAGGAGTACAGTGGGAAAGTGTAAACATTGCATCAAAGTCAAAGCCTTCTTTAGTGTCTTTAAAATAGTTTTTATTGACAAGTCATGTACAAAATGTTAATGGTGAAATGCTGAAAGCCTGAAATCTTTCTTCTAGTCTTTTTGAACAATGACTATAATCTTGGGTGGAGAGAAGAGAGCAGGTGTCACCAATCAGATTCTATCTGACATTCACTAGAATGTACCATGGGTCCAATTCAATTGGCTGTGAACACGGGNACAAGCACGCTCTATTATGGTAGGCGCCTCTATGGACCACAAATTCATTGTGCTAATTTATTTTTCCTGAACGTCAGTTACAGTGAATTGAAACGGCCCCACGTGTCCAATAAAATAGGTGGATGAACAATATTACTTAAAATGAAATATTAATGTGTTTCTGGTCTTCTCTGGCATCCTTCAACTTTATTTAATGTTTTATTGATAACTGGAAACGAAGAGAAATACAATACAGTATATTCCGTAGTGTATTCAGATCATATTAAGTGAGGGCTATACAAAAACTACCACCAGGGATAGTTTTCAAGCAGCTCAGGGCTAGACTAGACAAGGATAAAACATTACATTGGGTTCCTGCTGCCGGGAACCTGAGGACTTCTACCTACATTTGCAGGACATAACTATCCTTGTTGATATCCAAGCCTGTGTGTGACCATAACCCTAATCTTCCATTCCCCGCTGCCTAACCCTAACCTTCCCGCTTCCGGAGCTGTCAATGTTAGTGTCAGTGTGAATGGTTGTAGTGTGTCTTTCTGGTAAAATAATTGTTTTATTAAATACTATTTCGAAATAGTGACATCCGACATTTAGCTGTTGGCTGTATCTGTTTCAAAAAAAATTTGCAGAGGAGGTTGCATCCCTATTTAAAAAATTACAAAACTGGATCACCGAACAATATGTGGGAATCATTTGTCAGTCTTCTATCTCTGTCTAAACCATACACATTCACAAACATTCATGCACTTAGCTCACACCNAGACCAGGTACAAAGCCATGAACATGTCCATCACAAGTGAATACGATTACCTAAATATCCAGCCATCAATTGCGTTCACCTTTCATTCTATATCAATGTACACCTTAGTGCTTACAGAACTATCCAGGGTATTTCAATCAATGTTTGGGCACAATTTCTAGACGTGTTTTTAATGCAATGATTGTGTAAGTGAGGATCGATGGATGTCACAGGACCTGTATAATGAGCCTGCTGCTATAATGTGCACATTCATTTCTACTTTGTTTTTTAGTACATTAAAACTGAACAGGGTCAGGCAATCACATGCGGGAGCCTTTCGATATCCAGCACAGCTCTATAAGGGTAGAATCTAGCAGATGCTCTATTCGAAATCAATATCAATGATTATATGCTCATGGCTGGGTAGCTAACAGCGTGATAAGTGCACAGAAATACATTGCTTCCATGCATCTTTAAAATTGGCTGTTGCCTGGCTCGGCATGTAGGCTATAGCATCCGTTCTAGTTATGTTCTTCAAAGCTATATGTTTCTCTTGATATGTCAGCATCTCCCCAACAGACCAATCCGTAACCTTTATATTTGGCTTATACCTTGTACTTGTCCATTCAGTTCACTTGAGAGATACCACTTGTATAGATAGATAGATTTATCTACTATTTAAATCCACTTGAATATGAATTGGACTTGATCCAGACTTACATACTATTGTCATACCTCCAGACTAATAATACAGGAGTAAAGTAAATAATAAATAAATAATTTCTAAAAAGGAGAACGTAAAGACGCATTATTCACTTGAACCCATGTGTTTACCTTCTTACCATTTGTAAAAATAGTTTTAGAGCATGCAGTGTTAACTTACGCATTTTGATGTTCTAAAATATGCCTTGAAGCACAAAGGACCTTGAATATGTTATTTTGTGTTATATACATCGAATTTACTAAAAATTCCTAAAGGTATGCTGAAAGCTGGAGGTGCTTCTAACAAAGTAGCAGTGAATAGCTCAAGATCATGAAATAGATCATACCAGCGGCATATCTAATGAGGACAACCGTATCTAATGAGGGTCTGCTGGTAGATGAGGACCCAAGGCTCAAAGACAGCATCCACATAGTACATAGTACATGTTACATTAGGAAAAAGGACCAAGGATTTTCTTATTTTGAGGAGCCTCCTGTGTACTCTGCTCTTTGAGATTAAGCTCCCTCCTGGCACTCTTGAACATTTAGTTCACTATGAATGGACAGTTCTTGGCCTCATCAACCCAGCCTGATCTCATACAGATCTCGGCTGAGGGAGTGGTTTACACTGCAAATTTGGAAAAGTACACGATTTTCTTGGAGATCTCTTGGAGATTCTGGGAGAGTCGACTGTATTAGAGCAGAGACCATGAAGGAAAAGGGGTCAACTCGTAGCAGCAGCGTTCAACCCAAAGCAAAATGTGGCCATAAATGTAAAGTATATGTTTCCATTGTTGTTGTTATCTTGCTACGTGTTTAAAGAGCACTTTAAAGAATAATTGTCTCCTAAAGCATTTCTGCTTCAATATATTTTGGTTTGGGAAACTTTTTTTTTCCACCTTATTTTCACTTTTCTAAAACACCTCNATCTTGTTCTCATCCAAAGGAATCTGAAGACTGCCCAGATTGTCGTGCTGAGTTTCTGGCAAGAATGTTTCTGCAATCTGCCAACCCATGCTGGCATGATGTTTAGGTATCATTCTAACCCGACCAGCTTCCTGGGTCCCCTGGGCCCCTGTATCTCAGACCACATTTATCAGATCTGGAGAGGAACCAGATACTTGATGATTGACTCTATGTAGGCAATCTTCACATTGCTGTGCTTCTTAGATGTAATTCTAAGTTCATCACATGTACATCAATACTGTACTTAGAATACCAGAGATTTTTACCATATACAGATGGATGTTTTACAATATTTATAAAACACTTGTTTTTTAATTGTATTAAACATATAATCCATCATGAATGTTATATATTTACGTAAAAATAGTCGTCTAAATTTAGCCACTAGTAATCCGTCCTCCTGATTCTTCATACATCTCCAATAGCATTGTTATTTTTACCTCCTTCATTTCACCGAAGAGTTATGACGCATATGCTCGCTTGAGACTTCACTGCTGCTGCCATATTCATATATTTAGTACCATCGTCACCATATTGCTTTATTGCATTTCTAGGCTTCATCGAAATGACATATATGCTTATTGCCTATTAAAAATGTTTCTGGCACAATTCATACTAGCCTGAAAGTCTTCCTCTGTATTCTGTGTAGTACTATAAAACCTTCCCAATGTGTGTGTGTGTGTGTGTATATATATATATATATATATATATATATATATATATATATATATATATATGCTTTTTATATTTTTATATTTATATTTTATATATTTAATATGCACATGTACAATTCGACTTCAAATGTTTTAAACATTCTCCTAGCACCAATGGAAGTAGTTTGGAAGTCATTGTCGGCAAGGAACATGGTTGAGCAGGAACTGGGGTAGTTTTTAATTTGAATTTAGGGATTTTGATGGGATTGAGAAGATTTGATTCTACATATTATGGTATTGGTACATAATTCTTCCTTATGGCAGCATTGCATGTCAGTCCATCATTGTGATATCATCATCCTTCCTGACTTCATACGGGATTAAAAGTACAAACAAATTTTAATTGAACCTTTCAGCGTAAATAGAGACTTTTGATCGTATCTTGTGTTTAAGAATACGAAGAAAATTATTTGAAATTTACACCTGGGAGAAACCATGTGGACTTTCTCAAATTCAGGGCATTTATTATATTTATTGTATGCAGCGAGAGTTCTTTGAGTTTGCTTTTTGTACCAGATTTACTCTAAAGAAGTTATTGCTACCATTTGTAAAGCAGAAGAAAATTGCCTTCATTGAAATTCAATGTAGTTTTGCACATGGGTAATGTTCCTCTGCTTCTGCTCTTATTTTCCAGCACATATTAAAGGCCTCAGTCCTTTATCTGGAAGCTTTGATCCACTCGCTTCGGAGGACATTCACTGACAGAGGAGGGACGGGTATACCACCGATAAAACCATTCCTGATTTTGTTAGTTAACGAGCTAGAAGAGTGTTATAGAACTCCATATCAAGGCAATGCATAGGGGTTCTGCCTTTAGAATATCCTGTAAACTAGATTCTGTAGGATGTGACAGTGTGTTGTTTGACATCTGGTCATTCATTTGTTGTAAGCAGATGTAGGTGACATTTGTACATCATTTCTATCCATGTAGAAAACAAGGGGGAAGGAAAGATTTGAATGGTTGGGAATGGCAATTTCTGCCAGTGGTATAACAGCATTCCTTATGAATACTATAAATGTGGAATNTATTTTGTGTGTAAACTCAACTGTTGTTTAATATACACCACTGCTTCTGCATTATGAGGTTGTTGGGTGCTGCTGCATTAGGAGGTTGTTGGGTATTGCTGCATTAAGAGGTTGTTGGGTGCCATTGTATTAGGAGGCTGTTGGTGCCGCTGCATTAGGAGGTTGTTGGGTGTTGCTGCATTAGGGGGTTGTTGAGTGTTTGCTGCATTATGAGGTTGTTGCGTGTTGCTGCATTAGGAGGTTGTTGGGTATTGCTGCATTAGGAGGTTGTTGGTTGACGCTGGATTAGGAGGCTGTTGGTGCCACTGAATTAGGAGGTTGTTGCTGCATTAGGAGGTTGTTGGGTACCATTGCATTAGGAGGTTGTTTGGTATTGCTGCATTAGGAGGTTGTTGGGTATTGCTGCATTAGGAGGTTGTGGGTGGTCAGTCCTGATAATGTGCATGCAGGCAGTAGATCTGTACGCGCAGAAAAATGTGCGCGTCCAGAGATTGAAACGGCCCCCTAGTCTGATTTTNAACTGTCCAGGGCCGAATTAAAAGCCACATGGTCCTGGGCTCAAAAGTGAACAGGAGTCCATTAGCCTCATTGTTAATCCAGCCCTGTCTACACTTTATTGTAAGGTTGATACAACAAGACTATCAACTTTAGTGTTGACAGTCTAGTGTTGTTGAGTGCATAAATGACTTTCTTTGGCAGAAACCCATACGGTACCACACTTCCTTTCACTGTAGCACCTCATCTATTTCCAGCACTTGCAGTGGTGCACAATGCAGCAGCGGTGTGCTCTTCTCTGCTCTGTGCTATTATATAAGACAGCATAGCCTGCCTCTATTTTATATCGAGCACTGTAATGCTCCCTAGGTTATTCTCCATAAAATGTCATGTTCTCTTTATTGTATTTTAGTTAAACCCTGTTTTTCTTTTAACTTGGCTTTTTATTGCCTCTAGCGCCTTCTTTTCCCCCCACAACAAAAGTCATCATTTTTATTGTCCCTGTGAAAGCAATCAGGCGAGATATAGGAGAAACGTCATATAGGGGAGGCCGTTTCGATAAGTCACAAATATCTGTTATACTCCAATTTTTATTGGATATTAAGACAACAGAGATAAAGTATTGCCATTGTGTTCAGTGCTGCACAGCCTCCCTGTCTCCTCCGCCGGTGAGATATCTAACTTGCTGCTTGGAGAATTTCCTTCTGATTTATTATACCCAAAGTGAACTGATGTGTAAACCTGACATATTTGATAACCTCCTGTGAAGTATTCTCACTCACCAGCAGATTGAAAAATAAATGAAAAATACGTAGGAATCTGAAAAGTGTCGTTGGATCCCCCGTCCCTAGAATTGGCTCTGCTCATTCCGAAACTTCAGATTGCTCTAAACGCCCTCGATTTAAAGGTACAGGGGAAACGTGTAAGCCACAGACGAGGCGCCGCAGCAGCACATCTGCTACAGCTATTAATTCTTGGCTACAGGCTGAATGGCTAAAATGGCGCGCGCTGTATATAAGGCCCGGTCTGCTGAGGAGGGTAGTAAAATAGTGTGAGGAAGCTAACAGGACAGTAAAAAGGATCAGGAAACTAGCGAGGATACNTGACATGACACGAGCAAACTGAAATCTTAAAGTGACCCTTGAAGACAAGACATAACATATGGGTGGAATAATCGATAGACGGGGTTAAAAAAAAAGCCAGATTAACACACAATAAATAATATGAACAAAAGCAATGCAAATACGTCAATGAAGTTATGTACAAGTAATTAAATATGTTAAAAAAATCTATAATTACACACATCTATTGCCTAGTATGTTATAATTGTATCCTATTGACCACCATTTAATATATGGAGAGAGGACATCCTAAAGACATCCGATAGAGGGACCATCCTAAAGACATTCGATAGAGGGACCATCCTTAAGGCATTCGATAGAGGGACCATCCTAGACATCCGATAGAGGGTCCATCCTAAAGACATCCCATAGAGGGACCATCCTATTGTCTACCACCTGATGAAAAGAGCATTATGTGAACTGTTATTTAATACAAAACACATCAATGTGTCAGTTATCCAGTACAGAGAGTATCCTAGTATATGCTATTCCATAGAAAAAGCATAATAGTTACCTCCATTGTATGCAATCAGCATCTTAGAAACCAGCACCCATTACTACTCCAACTACAAGAGGACTGTCTGGGTGAACACGGAAGACCACCAATCTACTGGCAAAGAGGGCATTTAGAAGTGGGGGTATGGAGTATGAAGGAGCATTGCACGAACATTGGCCTGGAAAAGGTGCCGATATACCATACCGGTGTATACCGGCCCACTTTGAGCACTGCTTTATCAAATCAATGTCTAATGCCAGGGTTAATAGGTTCGCTGTGTTAATAAATGTGTTTGTGTATTTCATTACATACAGGCAACTCCTCTTTCGATCTCTACATGTACAATGAGCTATAAATCAGTCCAAACTTTTCTACCGTAGTCTATAGTATAACTTATAATAACTTTTTATATTTATTGTAATCTGTTACATAATTTTACACAGACCTTAGCACAGAAATCCATAAAAATCAACAAGGTGAGAGAATATAAACTAGAGGCGATTTTGACAATAGGATCACTATCTGTCCCCCGAGGTTACACTCCTAAATACACCTTGGTATTATCCCCAGGAAGCCGCAGAGCTGCCTATCTCTCCTGGCTGCTTGAATCCTGGGCATTGTCCTCATCTTCCCTACAGATCAGTAGATGAAAGAACGTTTGATGTTATCTCATTGCATTCTGCAATTCAGCCTTTCGTATATATATATATATATATATATATATATATATATTTATATATATATCTCCCAGAATTCCTTCACCAAATAGACGGTGTGTTGCTCGCCTTCCAATCCTCGCAATCCCCGTTGCTTTGCATTTATTCATTTCTACATGCCTTCTCCCCATTACACCTGCACATACTGCCAATGTTAGATACATGATGTCTGACTTGCAGGGGGACAAGATGTTTTGTTGACAGGAAAGAAAAATACACAATGAGACAAATTTACTAAATGTAAATCACAATTCCACTGTGCAGGTACAGAACNGAGCTGCAGGTTTACTTTAGTCTTTTTACATATATCTGAAGATACATTTCCACTGTCTGAATTATTACCCTCTTTGGAGTCCTGCCTTTATGTGTCCCATATACAAAGCACAAAAGCATTGCAATCCTTAACNGCTTTGCTAAAGTGCTGTCATTTAACCATTATATTGTGATTAAACAGTTCTCGAAAAAGAAGAAGTTTTAGTGTAAAAATGTTGTTGCACATAATTCCTTTACTGCAATGCTCGCAGACTAGCCCGGGCATTACTTCCCAGTCTGTGTATATGCCAAGGCCAGATTAAGGTCTGTGGGGGCCCATGGGCAATCAATTTGTGAGGGGACCCCTGATATACATGAATGTTCATTCCCTCAAAATGTAATCCCCCAGTATCCCNGGAGAGTCTGCAAATCTCCNGGGACCTGGGCAGAAGGCTGTGATTTAATGTAAATCGCTGCCTTTAGGCCAGATCGTTACTATGGAGGACCGGACGTTATGATCGTCAAGTACCGGCCACCCATAGTAATCTTTTGACCAGGGGGTGGGGCATTGGGTGCATAAAGGCTGACTTGTGGTTTTTCCCCGGAGGAGCTCTAAGCAACCGTCCCTGGTCAAAAAATGGTTGCACGTNCACTTATAATGTTTAGCGCGTAATGGTTATTTGTAAGGAAAATATGACACATTATACGGGTATTTTTTTAGCCTGTCCACATTTAGCAGCAGTTTGGAGGTCACAATACATTATTCATACGAGATAAACACACAGCATTGTATGAGTCAGACCTTTTTAACATCTCCCAAACAAACACATGTCTGGGGGTCTCCCTAGCTACCGTGCCATTGCTAATGCACAGGAAGTCCAGGCAGCTGCGGGAGCAGTAATTAGGGCCTATACATCCNTCACGCGCGCTAACTAGGTCAGTATTTCTGGTGGCAGACAGTGACTAAGTGCCAATCTGCCTAATATGAGCATTGTTTATAAATGCTGAGGGTTGAAAACAGAAGCGATAAGTCATTCGTACGGGTGCGCCTGCATCAGAATAACAAGGAGCAGAGAGGGAGAAGAGAGGGGGTGGAGGGATCAAGGGAGAGACGGAAGAAAGATTATGCCGGAGAGACGGAGATCAAGGGAGCACGGGAGAAAGGAACAGAAATGTGAGACATTGCACTCCGACCAACTGCGGTCATTACACGGGTCAGTGCATTCATTAACAGTCTACAGATACTTATGGTAATTATACAGTATAGCATCTTCATTATTAGCGTGACTAGTGTAGACAGAATGTATGATGATTAGATGATGGCATTATTGTGTTTCGCTCCATAAAAGGACAAAACAAATACCGCGTCTGGTCCGAAGAAACCGCTATCTATGCCCCAACAGAAATTGACATCTAATTACTGCATACACAAAAATACATGGCTGTAGATGGCATGGGGACAGCGTTACTGATTACCATTATAAAAGACGAATTATCAGAGAAGGCAAATGCTCAACATGCACCACTCAAGTCACTTATCAGCATATATATGGAACATGGAAACAACAGACCAGAGCAAGACTTAAGTATGAGAGGAAAGACGTTACACGGGGCAAAATCATGTCGTATTAGAGGTAATGTACACAGGGCCCGCGCGATCATTAGGCGACCGTCTATAGCGGGTGGCAATATCCTGCCGAAATCCTAAGAAAGAATAAATAGCAACCTATTTTTCTTGATGCAAGTTTTTTCTAGGTCAACTGCAATTTACACAGGGAAACATATACAGATGACACATATAGTGTTTCCATAGTGGTACATATTACAGTGTTTCTATATTGTTACATATTATAGTGTTTCTAAAATAAAGCCATTGTGCAGGATTTATTCCGGATAGGCTTTTATGCCTTTGCGCCATGCTGTCAGTAACTCGAAAAAGTTGCAGTTCNGACAGTAACAGCTAGGTGGCGGAACTAATGCAGAAGATAACCATTGTCAATGGCAGGGCAGCCTGTGTGCAGCCTTTTGACACATTTTCGGTGGAGTCGGCCACGCATCGCGCGACATGGCGCTATTTTAGAAATCTACTGTACCCAATAAGTAAACCATTCATTTACGTATTTCATCTGGTAAACCTTTAAAAAGACCCATTTTATTTGCATGCTTTCAAATTTCATGTAAGGCGCTCATTTGAGTAATTTTTAAGGTAGAATAAATCTTTTTTTTACTTCCAGTTTTCTGTGATTATTTGAGCATAAATACATTTGAAATTATTTATTTATAAAACAAATGCTATTCTTACAGAGATAGACATGAGATTGTAATTGGAGGCTTATGACGTGTTTCAGCGTCAGGTTTGTAATACTTCACAATGAATCACAAGACAAGTCAATTCATGACGTTAGTCAAGGTCCAAACCATTATTCAAGTGCAGATCGATGTTAGTAATCTATACTGTTCTTTTCTATGTTTGATTGCAGTTTTATTCACATGTATTATTGTGAGATGTGTACCACAGTATCAATAAACTAAACACAGAAAATACTATTACTGTATTCTTTAAAATTGATTATTCATTTGTTACAATGTGGTATATATATATAGTGGTTACCGGTGGGCTCTCTGTATTTTATATAGCGGTCACTGGTGGGCTCTCTGTGTTTAATATAGCAGTCACTGGTGGGCTCTCTATATTGTATATAGTGGTAACTGGTGGGCTCTNTGTATTTTATATAGTGGTTACTGGTGGGCTCTCTAAAATGTATATAGTGGTAACTGGTGGGCTCTCTGTATTTTAGTTAGTGGTTACTGGTGAGCTCTCTATATTTTATATAGTGGTAACCGGTGGGCTCTCTGTATTTTATATAGTGGTTACTGGTGAGCTCTCTTTATTGTATATAGTGGTAACTGGCTGTCTCTCTCTGTATTTTAATATAGTGGTCATTGGTGAGCTTTGCATTGCGCATAGTGGTCATTTTTGTGTTGGCAGCATATTGCCCCCTGATTTGTGGGGTCACCTAATGGAAGCCACACCCCCTGGAGGTCCTGATTCTTTAGTTCCTGTAGTTCTAAAAAGAGAAAGTACAGTATATATATATATATGTATGTATATATTACCAATTTTCTTAGCCTTAAAAGAAGCTTTAAAAAATGTCTACTTCGGTGTAAAATGTACTAAGTTGACATATGGCTGCAAAAATATTGCATTCCTGTTTGGGTCGTAGATTTACAGCAGGATCCAAGAAACAGCTTTACAGCCCTTACTGTAAATATGCTCATGATTCACTTAGATACAAATTGATTTATCATTGAATTTGTCATTGTTTCATATTTAAGGTAACAAGGTAGAAATGCAGAATGTGAGGNCATTTTTCAAAGACATGCATTAATTTCTCAAAAACATACATTAATCAAGCAGTGCTAATTTATCTCGTTGTACAGTAATTAATTATTTTGGCAACAGTATTTACATTATATTGGAACTTACTGATTAAAGAACCATTAAAAGACCATTTATTTATATCTATAGTATGTACAGGATATAGGAATAGATTTAAGTATTTAAGTCTGGAACTTTGACTAAGTTTATTTTGGGACTTGGACTAAGTTTATTCTGGGACTTCGTCTTGGATTGTGATTCGCTTAACAGACCCTGTGCAGTGCAATATTTCTTATTAGCCATTTTAAGCATAAGCTTAGTAGCGCACTCTGTGGGGCGGCCATTCCCAAAGATGGGAGGGCCACAAAAGAAATGAGATCCAGGCCTAATCTCAAGAGTCCTGGAGGCCACCAGCTGTTTTGGTAGCTCNATGTTCCTTAATGGAACGGCATGAAAGAAGGGTTACGCACTTTAGTTGGGGAGTGGGGCATTCATGTTGGGTTTAGAAAGGAGATGAATAATAAAGCTATAACAGTAAAGAATAATAACAGATGTTCACCATAGATGTGGTTAGTCCCACAGACTGGGGGAACGGCCAGGCCAGGACTATTGGCCCGGCTGTCCCCCCTTGATGGCGGCCCTGGTTAGTATTGCATTACTCCATCTATTAGTATTTTACTGCACTTATATTCACCCACTGAGCTTTCTTTACAATTATATTTTATTCTTTTCATTTTGACGTTGGAATAAATCTGCCATTTCTCTGATTGGACAGACACAAATCACATAAAAATCNGCTCCACTCATGTGGCAGTGAATGAGTGCGGAAACTTAAATGGATTTGATTTCCTTTGGAAAACAGAATTGCAGATTTAAGCTTGAAGATTTAACATGTAATTAGTGGCGTATCACAAGCGGGTTCATGANAAGAATGGTAGCATTTCGCTTGTGAAATTTCATTTTTAAGTAAATCTTTCATGGGAGAATTAATTGCAGCAGCGCGCGAGGTGTCGGAGGGATGATTCAGCTGCAAAGGAAGGCAGATATTAATGTGTACAAGTTACACAGACGATCTCATGCTGGCGGGTTAGAAAAAAGGGATTTAGAAATCTAAGTCTAGAGTGAAAAGTTAGAGGAAGATAAAGAAAAAAGCCTAGCTAAAGCCGTTTATAAGACCACCTGTAGTGGTAATAATGCAACGAGATGTTAAAATGTAGCCGCACAACCTCCTGTTATGTTATTACCATTTCTTAAAATATATATAAATAAGAAAAAAGACTGAACATTCACCTGCTCCGCTCTCTGAACACACACACGTACGTCACTCTCTCCTTTCATCTTCCCCTATCCGTCTTCCCACTCAGTGCCTCCTTCGGTCCGCCTCACCGGGTCACACGTATCACCTTGTTTGTCATTTTTTATATTGTGCAAGCTGCGGACGTTTGTGGCACCTTATTAATAATAACAGTAATATTATTAATGGACCAGATCCTAACATAAGTGCTTCCAGCATTCGCTGACTAAACACTGGAATTGCTTAGTTATGCATGTGTTGATCCACACTATGCAAAGTCCTCTACAGGAAACCACTTAGACCATACGTACAGCAGACCACTCCCCCATATATATAGGGGAATCTGCACATGGAACTCTACATTAACTCTTCCGCGCCATCCCTGCTAAAATGCAGAATGGTGTGGAGGTCAGCATAGTACATAATGGTGGAAGACAGTCCTTATTATACAGTTTATATCCCCACCGCCTGTGTGTACCACACCTTCCCCCCGTCTCCTTCATGTCCCGCCGGTGCACCATAAGACCTTTACGGAGGTCTGGATTTTGTGGTTGATTTCCGCCACTTTTGAGAAACTTGATTGGTTTGCAATTTGCTCAATCTAGGCTTCTTACCAATGATTGTTCATCGAGGGGAATGATTGGTGAATGTGTGCTCCTGCATCACTATAAACCAATACTGGAAAGGTAGACCACCAATCCACACAGAGGTCCAAACCACCCCACTTTCTTTACCCCCACTGTGAAAATTCTCTACCTCGCGTACATTTTATGGAACGAAGCTTTGTACGCCTGGAGCTCCATATCATTTGGTATGCGCATATGCTGTACCAGAAACACACCTGACTTTTGCAAGCACACCCGATTTACGAAGCTGGATAAAAACCACCCAGCAGGTCAGGGAACCCTGATAGTGACTACAAGAGGGCTGCAAGAGTAGCAAGACACACATGGACACAACAGAGGGCAAGAACCACAGACAGGACGAGGATAGTCAGACAAGAAAAGGACACCAGTACACAACAGTACACACCAAGACACAACAGGATACTGATCCAGACTAGGATCCAGAAGCACAGTTGACAGGTTCCTGGAATGAACTAGGACGGGTNCTGGTGAACACAGGACAGAAGTAGAGATGAGAGTATAAACAAGGACATACAACATCAACAGCAAGGGACAATCTTCATGCTGGGTACTTAACAACAGAACAGTCAATCCAGGCTAAAGAGTTTCCCAGCTATGACTGGTCTGAGTGCTGACTGTTAAGCACCAGCTGGGAGCTTTCAATCACACTATCACCTGAGGTAGATCCAGCAGAACTGGCTGTGCTAACAAGATTCATACATAGCGGGGCTTCCAGCCACTGCGGAGATAGATAAGACCACTCTGTATGTCAGTGACATGTTGCTCTTTGTAGCAAATGCGGATGACTCAGTAGGGCGTCTGCTCAACGTAGTCGATGAGTTTGACTGACCATCAGGTCTCTGTATTAACTGACATTCTTACCTTTTTCTCTTTTCCTAAACTCTCTCAGAGGGTGTTGGTGATCAATTAGTGTGGACGCCAAACGTTTAAATGTTGGAGTCACCATAAATATACATCCAGTCCGAGTGTACTCCTAAAAAGGCTTGGCTTATGGTAACTGGATAGATCAACCATATTCATACAATCAAATAATTTATAAGCATTGACACTCTCTTCATCACATATACTAGATCATGGGTAGGCAAAGTGCAGTCCTCCAGGTGTTGTGCCAGCATGCTTTGTCCGATATTAACTATATCTATGCAGTTAAAGCATGGAGGGACATGATCTGTCCTCTACTATACTCCTCTACTGGTGCTTGACTGTGCACCTTCTCGAATTTTGTGCATCCGTTCAACTCTATTTCATCTTGCCTATTTCATCCCAGTGTCCCTCCATTTCACTGTGGATACTTATCTTTTCTTTCCCGGATGGCTGGTGTGCTAGTACTTGCTCTTTGCCATCTTTGGGAATTGGTGACCTGCTAGAAGTCAGCAGCTTCAGTCTATCCCCACCAGGCTAGACCAGGCGCCTATTTGAACTCCTTGCCCCGGTTGGCCACAACTGTAAGAGGTGCAAAACAGAATGGCATTTTTGCCCTCCAATATAAAAGATATGACCCCCCCCTGCAAGTGCTCCTTATCTAATGGGTTTCCCGAACCTTATTAAATATACAGTAGGCCTTAGCTTTACGAAGAAATGACCCACTATCCAAAAGGTCACGAATGTGTCATTCTCTTTCCATCTCACTATATTTTTTTAATTCTTTCCTTTTTTTGTAAAGTATATCATTTTGTCTCAGTGAGCTATGTTATACGGTATGCACTTGTCTTACACATACTTTAAAAGATTACTTCGCAATCCCTTCTACATCTGTCAGAAAGATCACACTGGGTGGAAAAAAAATATGCCGGTCTCTGCTTATACAGCATCGGACTCCACCGCCAGATGACATGACAGTATGAATTGCTTTATGGCAATGATCACAGTGAATGTTTTAGCAGCCCCAGTTCAAATTATTTTCCTGTGTTGGGTCAGTTTTTCACATATTGTGCTGCTTGTTAATCCAGTTTGTTCTACTGGGGTTTACATTTTTACCTGAAAGCAATTATTTTCAGCATATCACTCTTCTTTGATGCATTGTAGATAGCAATGAAAACGTATGAATACAATGGTTATGCATTGTCTGCAACCTGCCGCTTGAGAAAACAAGAGAGCTGTTGAAATAAGGATTTACTTTATGCCCATCTGTCTAAGGGAAGGCTTTGAGGTAAATTATTGTTGACTTAAAATATGGCTGCCATTTATGTATCCTGAAAGGGAACAGATAACACGGGGCTTTTGCAGTTAAATAGTATGTAGATGTATGTACATCTCACAATAGCAATCGTTGTATTCATGTAATTCAATAAAAACACATATCATCAGCCGCAGGGTAATAAATGACTTTGTTTTTAAGCTTTTTCTAATTTTTGTATAGCCAAAATAACTATAAAATGCACATTACACCTATAATAGTTATACTTAAAGAACAGAACTAGCCTAGAGGCTAATTGCACATTACTNTACCATAAGTCCCAGTCATAAGGTGGATGCAAAAAGAGCAATATACCCCGAGTGTATATGCTATGCACTGGCCGATCAGCGGCATCAGCGCTGCCCCCAATAACAGCGGATTTATTCTGTTCTTCATTGTCAGACTGTCAGTGAAGAACAGAATCAGACTGTGAGTCATCACCTTCTACAGAGTGAGCGAGAGAGATGAAAGAACATTCCCATCACGGCAGCTAGCGGCGAGTCGCTCACACAGAGTAAATTACTCAGTCTGTCATGTGACTTCCCCTGCTTTGTTTTGACAGCTAAAGGACAACCACATATTATGCATAAATGTTACATATAGACATTACTATCCTATCAATTATAGAATTAAAGCGAAAGAAGAGTACAATGTACTTACATAAAATAGGGAAATAGGGATAGCCTTTTATGTAATGGTCATCAGAACTGTTCTGGTCACATGCAGTGATAAATCACTCACCTAGTACAGAGTAGTATTATATGAAATGACTGCAGTACAACCCATTGCCCGCTTCACATAGACGTGGCATGCCTGTGCGATTTGTGGATTGATTGATTGATTACGTNTAAAAATGTCTACAACTCCAAATTGCATTTTGCAGAAAGATTATTACAACTGTGGATATGCCTCTCAATTGTTATTTAAATCCAGCAGGCTGAATACCTAAGATGTCAGGTTTGACTGTCTCCTGCGTAGAGGTAGACATTGTCTGCACTCTGGAAGTTGATGTAGGCATGTTTGAATGCGTAGTTTGCATAAAAGTATGAAATATATAAATCCCAGGTTAAGATTTCATTTTGCAGGAGGATTATGACAAGACCCATAATCCTTGTCTTTTGCTATTTAAATTCCATACAATGAATGTCCAGGATAAGGAGTGGAGGAGTCTACTGCTGTGAGCTATTTGAATTTCTGATTCAGTTAGCAATAGAAGAATATATAGAATACAACAGTATTTGCAGTAAATTAGTTACAAACAGATGTAACAATATGTAAATAGATATAGAAAGTCATTACTTACCTGTATATTCCTTTATATATTCACAGCTGTTTCTAGTGACAGGTTACATAAATTAGTTAATGGTTGTGCCAGCACCCCTCTTTTAGTATTCTAGGATGTATCCCACCTGGCACCATGGATTTGTCAACTTTTAGCTTTGAGAGCTCTGTTATTACCTGCTCCTCGGTGAAGGGATTTGTCCCTGTCTCACTTATATCTTTAGCATTTTTTTTNAAATGTGACCCGTTCCTGTTCCCTTCTCTTTCTTTATGAAATATTGAACAGAAATAATTGTTAAGATGATCAGCGATAGCCCTGTCACACTCCACAATACCCCCACTTCCAGTTTTAGGGGCCGATTCAATCCCTGTTTTAGATGCGAAAAAGCCGGGCGTGCACCTTTTCGTGTCTATTACAGTAGGGAAATCTAGTTTTTTTTTATACGCGGCTCAATGAGCTAAGCAAACAGCGTACGTGAGAAAAACTCGCGCCAACAGACATTATATCGGCCACTTAGATTGAAAAAG
>JABWIB010002126.1:48189-59054 GCA_016617825.1 Platyplectrum ornatum | reverse complement strand
AATAGACTGGGGTGTACATTATATTCCAATAGACTGGGGTGTGCATTATATTCCAATAGACTGGGGTGTGCATTATATTTCAATAGACTGGGGTGTACAATATATTCTAATAGACTGGGGTGTACATTATATTCCAATAGACTGGGGTGTACATTATATTCCAATAGACTGGGGTCTACATTATAATCCAGCTGTGTAATCTTGTGTAAATGTTCACCTATAATCATAATAAATATATTTTATAAGCTCAGTCTCCTGATGTGACCAGAGGTTGTATCTCATATTACCCGTCACAGTATCCACAGTGCACACTCAGGCAGAGGAACGAGACGAGCAGCTCTTATTGCATTTACTGGAGGCAGAAATCCAATAACAATTTCTGAGACTGTCTGAAAACTTTAAATGAGTTTTACTTGTGTAAACCTGAGGAATTCAGTGTTACAGGCAGCTGAGCCTCTGCTGGAATGAATAAAGCCAGGGTGAACATTTGCAGCACTGATCTACTCTACAACAGGACATACACTAGGGAGATTATCGCTCCCAGCAAGAGGTGATCGATAAACAGGACGGGTTTCCGAAACATGGCAAATCCCAGAGTGGTGTGTGTGAAAGAGTTTATTTAAATACTTAGATGTCACAGTGTTTATTTACCACTGATGATGTATGGTCATTTTTCCCACACTTAGCTCCGCCCTAAAGTGAATCAAACGGGCGCAATACCCGTAATTAAACCCCATTAATTAAAACAAAATCACATACATGCCATAATACATGCCATTAATACTCCAGGAAACAGGGATTGCCATTGTAAAAGTGAAAAGTCGTCAAACATTTCAACCAGAGAATACGAAAAGATGACCGGACGCAGCCTCGACAATTTAAATAAGCAACACAATGAAACTCTCATAATATTACATGAGAATGATACAGCAGGCGTAAATAAAGCAGTAAACACCGCTACGACCATAAGGCCAGCTTAGTCGTTCACATGTGATGGGGCCAGGGGTGGCAAAAGACCTAGCACCGGTCCTGAGTAAACATGTACATGTTCTACCTGGGATTCCTATGTCTACGAGGTTTTAACATTTAACAAAATAATCACACTATAATGACTTTTGCAATCACAACTTAATTTACAGAACTTGAGGCCATAGCTGAAGTCCCAATAGCTCACCAGGTAACCTCATTCAATCCACCGGATCAGTGGGATTGGACTGACACTACCCTGAATGACACTATCCTGGTTGATGTTGACACAGTCCTCGAATGAAATCAACGGGGCAGACGGGGGTCGATCTTCGCTTACTCTTCCTTGGTTCTTCACTGAGGCACGTCTACACCAATCAGAGACGTTTTGCTCAAAATGTGCCTCACACAACTCTCGAACACCGGGGCTTTTTTTCCAGGTTAGGCAACGCATCAGCCATTTACAGTCGTACCTGGCCTCACATTCCTTTCCCCTATGCCGGTTTGTACGCTCTCTCATCGCTCCCTAGGTGATGCCGGCAAGAGCTCTCCCTCCATGTTGCTGGTTGGACCTTCTTCCCCTCTCAGTACTCTGCTTCATGGTTTGGGGTTGCATCTTGGGTGGGAATAACATTTCGGGTCTTGCCCGGGGGGTTATAATCTTTGTGAGAATCATTGGTGGCTTGGTAAATTAACAGCACAGACTTGACGCCCTTCAATGGCCTTGCCCACCGGGTTCTCAGTAGCCTCAGTGCCCACATCCTTTCTGTAGCACAAAGCACGGACACTCTCCACTCTCCTTCATCAGACTCGCGGTCATGAGGTTTTACCCTCTCTTGAGTAAGGTTGCTACTTAATAGTACTTAAGTCTAGATCTGGTCCTATTTCCTATGACCTGTTTACGTGCTATCCTAATATTGGCACCACACTGTACTGGGATGGAACGTGACTGGTTCGGGTCCCGTAGAAAAGAGGCGGGATTTGAAGGAGGTGACCATTCCCAAGTGTTTCTGGGAAATGTTTGTCAAATCCATTGTGTCCATTCACTACAGCAGTAACTAACCCCATCACGTGGTATGATTGACCCGATAATTGCTGAAATGAAGGGCGGCTTAACATAAGACTGCAGCTTTCAGATAATTCACCAGAGTTATAGGCCTAAATTATATTTAAATTATATGTAAATTTGTTTAAATATAATTTTAAATATATAAATAAAATATCATTTAAATATACACTTTTAAAATAAAAAGTGTGCATCTGCCACTTTGCTGTGTTCAATTATTTTACAGATTCTGACAACAAACAGCATAGGCTTTGAGAGTCCGAACATTGGAAGAGTGTGTACGGTGACAGGATACTTTCAGTAGATTGTTTATGCAGATGCAGATCTGGGGTCTGATGTAACACTGGATAGGTAATAAGTGTGTATCATGGATAAGGTTTACCCCTAAACATAACAGAGGTGCTGTTCAGGGGGGTAAGCTGAGGGTGTCCTGCCAGAACTGCTGATCAGGGGTACTGGGTAACTCACTCATCATGCAGAGCCTGCCTTCTGATCTGTTGCCATTTCAACTCGGGATGGATCGCCAATATTAAAGTTGGTCAGAGTTGCCGACACCGCGGGGGTGGGGCAAGGGACGTTATTTATGCAAATCATAGCCGAAGACACGCCCTTGAGCTGCAGGTCTATAGTTTCCTTTGAAGGGGTGGGGCTTGACACACTGATTCAAGCCAAACCCAGGTTCCGGGAGATTTGCTGACTCTCCCGGGATAATTCTGTGAGTCTATAGATTCCGGGAGAATTGACGACCCTGAAGGAGTGTCCTATGATGGAAAGTCACAGAAGCCATTATATTAGTAGCGGATGTCCGCCGGTGCAGGGGGGAAATAGGAGGAACTATGGAAATAGAGTTACATTTTTGTGGTCTAATAAAAATGAGCAGTTTCTGATCCTAATTGCATAATTGTTCAGGATGTTTATTTCCCAACAACACGGATCTCAATGCGCTGTAATAAAATAAAGATATAAACCTGTATAATGAGCTTCTCTGGAGATATTATCCATTTCTTATTTGTAAACACCATGCCATAAACGCTTAATAGGGTGACATTGATTATCGTCACTGTAATGTGCCATAAACTCAGATAAATAATAGTTATGGCTATTTCACATTTACTATTATCTCTGTGTTTTATAGAAATGATTTTCATTCTTTGTGAATTGGGAGTTGGCATGTTATCCTTCCACTTTATATAAAGAATTTCATTAAAAGGGTAGCGCCAAGTAATTCATTGGGTTCCCTCAAGGGTGAGTTTGATGACTCAATGCCGCTATGTTTTCTGAACACCAACCCTCTAACCTTCCCTGCTGCCTAACCCTAACCTTTACCTCCCTTATGCTTAACCTTCACCCCCTTATTTCCTAACCCTAACCATTCACCTCCGTGTAACCTAACCCTAACCTTCACCTCGCCACAGCCTAACCCAATCTTCCCTCTGTTTCGGCAGCTGCCATAATTATAAATGGTGATAGAATGCCTTTCGTCATATTACTCCATTCAAAAATAAGATTTGTACGTTTCAAGCCACTATTTTGCTATAGATTACATTTAGCTGTAACGTCTGTATCTATTTCGAAAATAATTTTTAGACACACATACTATATATATATGTTTATATAGACTAGGGTTCATTTCAGTCAGTAGCTAATAACCCTATTAGATGGTTTTGAAGTGTGAATACAAGCTCCACATAGATAAGGCATTTCCACCAATCAAATTCATGTGGTTAGAAAGAAGTGCTAACCACTTGAGCCACCATGACACACACACACACACACATTGTTATTAGCAATACTTCCCCCCCTACAATCCACTTCTTGTGACTACAACCTGTCCCACTGTTGGAAGTCATTGTGCTCCAGGTGGTGGCACATTGTCTGATGTATGGAGATGGAAATGGTCCTCTCCGCAGGTCTGGATGTTGGGAAGAAGCCTAAATCCAGCTCATTTTACATCTTCGCATAACTGTTATTGGGAATATAATGAATGTGGGCCGGAGATTTGCCACCATGTGCGAAAACAGACATTAAATGAGTCAGCGATATCAGGGATATCCAACTGCTGAGGAAACCATTTACCTAAAACTTAATTATGTCATTAAATTAATAACCAGTAAATGATGTAACATAATATCAGGCGGGCTATACCTGGCCGCGGGAACACATTCCACCCATGGGCTTTTACAATTTGTTTCAGGCAATTGGAGACGGAGCATCTGGGGGTTTGTATCTATAATAAGTCATAATTTCAGCATTCAGCGTATCATCTATCTTTATACCTCTGAGCAATGCAGGTATGTATGGAAGAGTTACTGCTACTGAAATAAAGTTCATTAACCACCCCGATGTAGTAATACAGTCTTTCACATACGGCATAGTCCCCATTTCATTATAAGCCCCACTGTATAGTCCCCAGACTTAACATGCCAGGCGCCTTTAGGTGGCCGCCTATAGAAGGAGGGTGGCATGCAAAAAAGAAATTAGTAGAAAAAAAAGGAGGGTTATCAGGAGGGTTATCAGGAGGGTGGGCGGCAATATTAAGAGGACTTCCTCCTCCCGCCGCCCACCTCGATGATGTTATAAAGTGATGTGACGTCATGTGCATCAGCAGCGATTTACCTGAATCTTACCTGCAGCAGGCCAACTCGTGCATAGCATCATCACCCCGATATCTGACAGGTGTATGGCCAGCATATATCTATGTTGTTAGTAGTGGGGGGGGGGCTCGTGGAATGGTGCTAGGTCTCACCAAGCATGCCCAGAGACCTATCACCGGCCCTGCATTCACCCTCCAAAAGGCATTGTATCTGCCCTGTAGCTCCAATAGTGGGAGATGCCAGCTAGCTTACTCAGTTTCTTTCAGGTGAAGAAACTAAAAGATAAAGAAAAGATCAAGATCAGGATTTCAGACTGAAAGTAGAGGATTCACCAGTGATTCAGAGTGGAAGGACAAGATCGAGCATCGCACCCCCTCCCTATATCCCTTCTCCTGGTTCACATAGGTTCTATTGAGGAGTGGTTAGTGTCCTCCCAGGCTGGCTCTTAGACGTGTTGACCTGTGCACCCCCCCCCACCAAATCGCAGCAGTCTTCTGGCCTATTCTGGCCTCCAGCAGCGTCTTCTCCTCCGGAGTCGCCTGCAACTCCGGAGGAGGAGTCAACAACTTCTGCTCTATTGCAATTGAAGTCTTCTGTCCCCTCCCGGCCTACAGCGCTGATCTTCTGTCTTCGGCTGCCGTCGCCAACTTTTATATCGTCCAGTTATTGGCTCACGGCTGCCAGGTGACTATGCGGACTGTGCTCCCATTGGTCCCAAGCATATCCTGGAAGTTTCGCCGGGACACCAGTGAGACACAGCTGTGTACATCATGGAGCAGGAGAACCCTACACCAAAACCTTTCCTGAAATATCTCCATTGTCTCTTTACGGGTCACTTTTCTATATACAATAACTTGGTAGTGGATTCCATTTTTTGGTTCTAAAGAATTAGGTGTCAAGAGAATGCATCTCTAGTGGAGCTACTTACTGCCTAAATGTTATCCCAGCCATATACACATAATTGGAGGAGGCTGTGTCTCTATAGCTGTGTTCATAATGTCACGTCACTATCACGGTTAATTCAGGCCATGAAAGGAACATTATTCCGGGAAAATGATGGAATCTATTAATTTAATGAAAGAATGAGTGTAAAGTGATTGCGGTGACGTGAACGCCATAGCGAAACGTGTCTATAAACATACAGAAATAACTCGACACCAATATGAAAAAAAACAGTCTAAAGCAGGATCAGGTCAGGTCATTCAGACAAACTGAACAATCCGAAAAATAGTCCTCACCATAAACTACACGATAATCAGCACATCGACTGCTCTATGCATTGTTATGGTCTATTGAATCTGCATGCCCAGGGATGAAGAACATTGTTTACTTACCATTAAGAAGCCCATTTCACTACATCACTGCTACTGCATGTCATGATTCAGTGATGGTAGCTTCATTCAGTACTCGCAGCAGGAGCCTTCTGGTCAGGGCCACCATCGGGGGGGGGCAGGCCTAATGTCCTGGGCCTGGATAGAGTGGTGGCCCGGACAGAGCAGGGGACCAGCGGCATGACTCTGTTGTTTCTGCAGTCGTGGCCTCTAAGTGAGCTCCTGGACGGACAGCAATGTTAGCAATGTCAATGTCAATTTTGGTAGTCCTGTTACTTCTGATGGCAGTCCTGCGGTAACGTCAGTGAGGATGATTCATTCATTACCTAGAGCAGGGATGGCCAAACCTGTCCTCGTGATCTACCAACGGTCCATGTTTTCCAGGTCTCCCTGCTGGAGCACAGGTGAGTTCAGAACCAACTGACATTTTTTGAAAGANCCACAGGTGGCAGTAATTATGTCTCCTGTGATTCTTGGCAGAGACTTGGAAAACATGGACCGTTGGTAGATCACNAGGACAGGTTTGGCCATCCCTGACCTAGAGTATTAGGTAATCCTGCAAACTGTTATGATTGTACCCATCTTTGGCAAGTCAAAGCCAGACAAGCTCAGATGTAACCGTATTCTCGTGAGATGGGGTTCCAGAAGGGCACCATTAATGGTGGAGGACACCTTACAGAATTTTGTATGGACTCCATTTAGGTGATAAGGGAAATGTGCAAAGTGTTACTACTGTAATATCTCATAGGGAACCTGGTTGGAATCACATCGCACATAGAAATGCAGCAGAGGAACTTCCGCCCTAAACGCCACCCTATGCGATTTTAAAACCCCATTGCCATTGACATTTGTTCTTCTTATTTATCATACTTTTCAATGTGGACTTATTTAGAGAGCTGCTTGTACCCATGTTCCAGGAGACAACGTTCTTCTCATCAATAACACAACAGAGAAAACGCTTCGAGAAGCTGAAAGAGCGATTTTGGAAGGAATCCTCCGGACTTGCAGCCGCTTTGCCCTTTGCTTTACACAAAGGACAGAGACAATGAGAGAACCTGAACACAATGCACGGTACTGATGCGTTATCTATACTGAGAGACACACTGTTCCTCTCATACACCCAGAAATCAGGGTCTGCAATGATTCGAGTCACATATGATAAAAGTCTCTGAGGCTTGGTCATCCGCCACCTCCGCTCTGCAACACTTCACTGCTTACTTAAATGATTTTGTTGCTCAGGCAAACAGTGAAAAGCTGCATTCACATACATCAATGGACCAGATTCAGACTTTAGGCACTATTGACTTACTCACAACTTACCCAAGAGTGGGTAGAACCATGATGAATTGCAGGGGGGGGGGTAAAATGAATGTCAGTGTGTGCATGCAGGGAGAATACTTTATTGTTACATGTTGCACACAGATACTGACCAGCGTTACTGTTACACTGTTATTACACTTGGGCTGGAAACATCATCTCTCAACTCCAATAGTGATTGCAACTAATACAAATTTACCCCCCTGCAATTCATCATGGTTTTACCTAAAGTCTGAATCTGGTCCAATGCAGCTGCATCCACATTGATGTATCTGATCCAGACTGCAGCTGAGCTTAGAGCTTTTACTTCAGAAGTGGCCGGGTGTATTGGATCTCCAGTGCACACAAGGGGAGGCCACAGTCCTCACACCCTGCCCAAACCCTGCTAACCTGCGACAAAGCCACACCCNCTTTTCGTGCCGCGATCGCGGCAAAACAGAAAAAACTTTTCTGCCAGTTTGTCCCCATAGCGGGACAAACTGGTAGGAGGGAGGGACAGCGGGACAGTCCCCCAAAAGCGAGACTGTCCCGCTAAAATCTGGACAGTTGGGGGGTATGGAGTGGTGGCACCTACGCTACTGCAGCATAGATTACAGTACTCATTCAGAGGTGGAAATTGTGTCAACCTGGGGAAAGCCCGGGTTGGCACTTCAGGGTCCAAAAACCCATCCCAGGGTAAAATAAACCCTTGAATGTACCCGGGTTTCAAGGGCAAACGCAGGATTTGGGAAGGGTGGTTATAAAGCATGTATGGTGTGTGGAGACGGTGCACTATGTACAGTATATATTGGGTATATTAGGTGTCAGGTGTATATATATATATATATATATATATATATATATTCATATATTTATAGTGTAACTCCAAACCATTAATACACCCGGCATATATAAAACTATGTGATATACCCTTACCCCCTTTATACTTATATACTTTATATAGTGCACCATTCCCAGCCACATGATATAGGGGTCTGGAGTAGACACTATATAAAGTACATATTGGGTGTATCCGTATACTGTGAAGGAACATAAAATACTGATGGGAATGGGACTATATAATGTATATTGGTGTCACTCCTAAATCTTGATGTGCCACACACACTGTAGAATACCATCTCACACCTCTAATTTACTTTATACAGTGTGCCAGCTCCTAATACTTAATATATCCCACGTATAATACAGCAACATTAAGGGGGGTTTCTGGACAGCCAGAAACCCCCCCCTGCGTTAGCCTATGGGTTTTGAATACAAGTATGTGCAATACAATATCCTAGAGAGAATCGCCCCATCAGCTTGAGTTCGCTCACCTCCGGATCCGTCCATTTCCACCACTGATTTTTTCCTGCAATCCCAATATCCGGGAAAANTCTTCCACGTGCGGGAACTATGCACCAACCCGTGGATGTTGTCCATGAATACATTTTAATGCGGCACAATTTGCACCTCCATCTTGGCAGAGAAGCGCAGTGCCAGATGCCAGGCAATGACAGCGTTCCCCGCACCCTCAGAGGGCACACTTTTAAAACCAACAAAAACTTTCCGAGAAAGACTAACCAGCCTGAGCGGGTAATGAAGCGTCTTCTACTCGCAGATGATAGAATCGCACAGTAATTTAAACAGACTGCCACCTCCAGGGAGGAGAAATGTGTAATGTGAAAAGTCATCATCATGACACGGGCGATCAGGCTGGTAACTGTGATGACACGTAGACGGAGCCGCTTCTCCTCGCAGCGCCAGCCTTCCCTTCCGCAGGTCATTACATCTTCTTGCTGAGCCTTTATTTTGCTCGTCTGTCACGGTGAGGTTAGGAGCAAAGCCTTTCTGATTTCTTTATTGATTGGTTATATTAATGAGAGGAGAGGTGCCGCAATCTGCTCTCATTATACTTTCGAGATGCTGGAAGCTAACACGAACAGGAGTCTGTCCATCTGATTAGAGGAGCAGATATTACTGGGGCGATAAAGTATTTCCATATCAGATTATTGTACATCATTGTACATGTACACAACACGAAGAAAGTGTTACTTAAACGGTACGCATGGGCCTCAAGCAGAACTCACATGCATTGTCCCTTATACCCCGTTCACATAGACTACCCTGGTAAATCTGTTTTTAACGAGCAGGGTTGTTAGCTGTGGATCTGAATTACCCTGGTAGTTAACCCTGTTCACAGTGCTGAATTACCCTGGTAATTCACTAACTACCCTGGTAATTCACAATTTACACCATTCACAATGAACCAGGGTAGTGAGTAGTAATTTTAGTGCTGTTCACACTGAGCACACTACCCGGGTAGTTCTTTCAACCCGGGAAGTTGGCTGAATTACCCGGGTAATAGCCCTCTGTGTGTACGGGGTATTTCATGTTCTGATCCGGACCTGAGTGTCCAGCACGGATCGCAGAGTGGAATGGGGTGTACGGAGAAGTCTTCATACTGTATGATTAAAGCGCTTCCACCTGCCCATCAGGATAAATTCGCCATTCGTGGGTTTAGGACATACCCCTCTTATGCACCTCTGGATCTTGCAGACGCTGTACTCTGCTCTGAGCCTGCGCTGTGCACACACAGGGAACATTTCCACATCCTGAGCATCACGCCATAATCTGACTGTGACAGCAGGTGTGTGTGTGTGTGTGTATGCGTATGTGTGTTAGACATCAGTTATGTATGTTTGTAATGTTATATATGGTAATGGTGTTGTGTGTGTGACAGGAAATTTCCATTGTACCTATAGCACCACAAAAATCTATCTATATCTGGAAGCAGGTGGTTACAGGTATTTGCACTTAGTTGTTGAAGTGAACCTTTTACACAGGGTTGCCGACTTTTGGTTTCTACCTCTCGAGAGAACCCAAAAACTGGAAGTATGGGGGTGGGGCAGAGGGCGGGATTTACATAAATCACGCCCGGAGCCCCGGCTACTAAACAGCAAATTTATACTTTTACTGTTGGTGGACGGGACATGATGAGAGTCCTGGGAAAGTCTGTAAATGCTGAGATGAGGGAGGATCAGCAACGTTTACATTGACATACTGTATATTAATATAACACTGGACACACATAGTATTTTCAGCTGTACTGTACTTCCAGTCATATAGTCTGATGTGGCGCCTCTTCCCTCCTCCATACATTGCCATTCTGAGATGCACATTGTGTTTTTCGGGAGGGGGAGGATTTTCGCCTCGGGCTCTGTTTGTTCTGGAATAGATACTGTATTAAGTCTAAATCCAAATGTGAGCACTGCAGAATGCAAGTCTGAATCTTCCTGTGCAAACTTCCCCGTTCCCCAAAAACCTGTATATATGTAACGAAACCTGTATATATATATGTAACGTAACCTGCATATATGTAACGTATCTATATCCCCTTATAGATCCCCTTAGGTACTGCAGCCTATTGCATATAGTGAGAGATTGAAAATCACCAATCAATGTCTCCTTATTGGCAGCTATAGATTGGCGATCAGTCCTGCTGGTGTCTCTTTGCAATAATGGCATTAAAACTGGCCATACACTATAAGATAAATTGTTCCAATCGAAAGATTTTTTCAAGAGTGGGTAAAACCATGATGAATTGCAGGGGGG
>JABWIB010002126.1:30684-43670 GCA_016617825.1 Platyplectrum ornatum | reverse complement strand
GGTTAGGGTTAGGATGTGGGGAGGGGATGGAGTGTAGAAGGGGAAGGTTAGGTTTAGGTTGTGGGGGGGAGGTGGTCCATGGGTTAAGGTTTAGGCTGTGGGGAGGGGATGGTCCATAGCAAAGGAAAGTAAGGGTTAAGCTCATACAAGTTGAAGGTTAGGTTTAGGCTATGGCTGAGGGGGAAGGTTAGAGTTGTATTACATGGACTGGATGTAGCATAGTTTAGGCTGTGGGGAAGGGATGGTCCATAGCAGATAAAATTTAGGGGTAGAGCATAGAAGGGGACAGTTAGGTTTAGTTTGTGGGAAAAGAACCAACCGTACAAGGGAAAGGTTAGGGTTAGGCTGTAGGGAGGACCTGAGTAAAAGAAGGGAAATGTTACAGTTAGGCTGGAGTGAGGGGAGAGTTAGGGTTAAGTAATGGATGGGAAGGGTTAGGGGTAGGGTTAGATTCATGATCATGGTTGGAGTTGGGGATAAACATCTGTTGGTGTCAGGCATGTTCTTTTGTATGACCTGTCAAAATAGTGCCATTCCATCCGGCGAGCCTAACTCTATGTTATGTAACACAAATACATATTAAACATTTTAAACATTTCACTTTCAGAAACTAAACAACAGTCAGTCAAACATTGCAGGGAGAAATGCGTCACACGCATAATCTGAACACAATGCTTAATTACAGATGGTTACAGCGGAGCGCAGCAATGTATTTACAGCAGTTTGCAAAGATTGAGTCCTTGATTGCTCAGCTGATTTCCCTTTGTGTACTCTGCTAAAAGAGCACACAGAAGGTCTGCAGATGTCCCCACATATACAGCTCCACAGGCACCAGGCAGATCCAACGACAAAGGGACAGAAATGACAGAAACGTAAAATAAAAGAGCAGAAAACCAGCACCTGGACAAAACCATGTGAGCTCCAATGGAGGGGGGCATGGAGTTGAAAGGTGACGTTTACTTTAACTTAGCATTACAGTTGGAGATATGGCTGATCAGTTTGTTGTCGTTAAATGTTTTATTAAGAGAATAAGAGGCAGAGTACCACTGAAAGCAAGTACAATAACATGTTAATCATTGTAGCAGGCAATGCTTCAAGAAAGTAATACATTTTTTTTTAAATGAGCCAATAGGAAAAGAGGAATGGAGGGAAAAACTAAAGGAGAGAGAAGAGGGGAAGGAACCAGCAACAGGCAGGTACCAGGAAAATACTTGAAACATCAACGTTGGGAGTCGGAGATGTCAATGTATGTGGATGAGGTCTGGGAGTCATGCACGAAGAATGGAGTCACAATTCCAGGTGGAGAACCAGGAGGAGACCACCCCTGTGTAGCAATATATTCCTCCCAATGAAACCACTGAACTATCGGAGAGGAGGGCTATGTAGAGTATGGGTTTCCTTACGGCAATGGTAACAGATCTTAGCGATCACCACGTCCAGGGAGGGGGGAGTTGGGGATTTCCAAAATTGAGCAACAACAGTTTTTGTGTCTATTAGGATATGACCGAGGAGGTATCTGATGCCCTTAGGGACTTGGGGAGGATAGAAGTGGAGCAAGGCGAGGATGGGAATGGGGTGGAAGTCAATATTAAGGGAGAAAAACTCCCTCCAGAGGGGGTTAATCAAGGGGCATTACCAGAACATGTGGTAGATGTACCGGATCCTAAGATATGATATAACTTCTAATTCTGCAATTGTTTGGACTGGATTGTGGAGAATTATGCAGAGAAGACCTCTCGAAGCGCGTCAGTAGAGAGACTAGTATGTGAGAATGTCCCCAGAGGCTGTGTAAATTCCAGTTCCCCGAAAGTGTCCATCTCACAATGACCCAGGAATTCCTCAGTTACTCCATTCTTGTCATTTGGGTTTTACTCGTGTCTGTTTTGCTTTATGCACATTAAAGTTTCATTTGGGTGATTTATATCTTATTTTTTCTTCTTTATTTTCCTTTTGAGAGGATCTGGAAGAATGAAATAATCAGAAGTATTTGGTGCTTAAAATATTTTCCACTCCTCCGGCCGTCTGCCTTGTGCTAAAAGAATCATGAGTATTTAGAAAGAACACCCCCCATTCCTGGATTATCATAAATATAAAATGGATAATCATATAGTAGTTTATGTACAGTACTTATTGCCACTTACAGTTTTTAATGAGACATTATTTTGCTACTGGGATTTTATTATTGTTCCGCTGTGTGTCTCAGACAATGGAAAGTCGACAATAAAGCAACATCGACAGAGGACCACAGCCCTCCCTTCAGCCTAACCCCACCCCTCCCCTCAGCCTTACCCCAACCCACCTCTCAGACTAAACCCAACCCTCCCCTAAGCCTAAACCCAACCTTCCCTTTAGCCTAACCCCAACCCTCCCCTCAGCCTTACCCAACCCTCCCCTCAGACTAAACCCAACCCTCCCCTAAGCCTAAACCAACCCTACCCCCACAGCCTAACCCCACCCCCCCTCAGCCTAAACCCAACCCTTCCCGCGGCCTAACCCCAAGCCTCCCCTCAGCCTAAACCCAACCCTCCAAGCAGCCTTACCCCAACCCTCCCTTAGTCTAAACCTAACCTTCCCTGTGGCCTAACCTATGTAACGTAACCTTCCCCTCTCCACTGTCTAACCCTAGGCTTCCCGTGCACCATTGGTCAGCAGTCAGAGCTGTCAGTGTTATGGGTAGGTGTAGTATGTCTTTCGGCATACTTGTTTGTAAAACAAACAAGTGGCCGCTGACTGGCTAAGCAATACGTCAGCTCATGGGCGTAACTACCACCATAGCAGCCATAGTGGCAGCTACGGGGCTCGCAGCCCTAGGGGGGCCCCCAGCCCCATTGCCGGATTACCCAGGCTCCCCATATATGTTTGTATATGTTCTATAGCAGTTTGGTCCCCCCCCATTCTATTTATATATATATATAGATATAGATAGTATATACAAATTAGGGAAGGGGGCCCAGTCAAAAGGTTGACTATGGGGCCCAGCCTTATGTAGTTACAGCCCTGCATCAGCTGCTATGGGCCCACTTTTCCTTTCCCGCAGTGTAATAAATCTAGACCTTTGAGTGCTTTTTGTGCTCTGGTTTTTGGTAAAGCCAGGGGAAGGGGGGTTAAGTTTAGGGTCCCTTTATCCTATTATAACAGAACATACAGTATGTAGAACTGATATATGGCTGTTATACTGGTGTAGTAACATACCACAGTCAGATTGTTTATTACCTCTGCAACGTCTCTCACAGAGTCTGGGAACACTCTTTAATAAAGAACTCATTACATTTTTAAGAGCTCGTTTTCATTCCCTGCCTGTTCTATTGTATCAGGAAAACGTCTTCGGGTCTGTGTTCTACTGGGATTTGGAAGAAAATCTTATTTATCAGGAACATATATAGCTATAGTTTATTAAACCAGGATCTTCTCAGAACCTTTCTTTATTGCATAGAAGTATTAAGTGGTTGTAATTCTTCCCGACCAGATCTCCATCCCCTGAGCTAAACGAAGCCATTCCAATTACACTCCTAATACAAACACAAATGAAACATGATGTGTGGTTATAGCTTTTCTATATATATATTTTATTGTATCAGAATAGCAGCTCTGTTTATTCAAGAAAGACGTCACAAAACACACTTATCTGACTCGCTGCTGTTGTTTCCAAAGTCTCCTGGAATCCAAGTCTCCCTCACCGGGGCCTACATCATGCTCAGGCCACGCTTATTAGTTTGGTCTGACTGCGTCACAGCTCCAGGCCGCTGACCCCAGCATGACTTATGGACGGCGCCATCTTGGATGAAGTCAGCTGACCCCTTGCCACCAGTCTTAGGTCAGCTCAGCTGGTCACATGCTTCCCAGGACCAATGGTAGCTNGAGGCACACGATTTAAATCGCTGTAACAGTCCCACCTGTGCTGGTACAAGGTCCATTTGCCTTGTTCCTGGTTCTCCTGTGTGACGCCAGTTTGCTGAGCTCTGCAGTTTTGTTGTATCTTGCAGTTAACCTCTGCAGTTCCAGACTGCACAACTCTGCATCTAACCTCTGCAGTTCCAGTCTGCTGAACTCCGTTCACTCCTACCTCTAATGAGCAGAAGCCTCATCAAGTCTCCTAGCTTTCAATACGCCTCAGCTAAACAGTCCAAGATATCCAAACCGGATAACCAAGTCCCAGTGTCCGTGACAAAAGATCTATTGCCTTTTAATTCTATTTTACTTGCCTTACACATTCCATATTACATCCGGACATATCGTTTTCTTGTGTGCAACTAATTGTATCTCTTACCTGAAAAGTCCAGCACCTCCATGAAGAGTGAGGCCATGTAATGATCACAGAAGATACTGGTGGCTGTTTTCTGGATCCTATAAGCTCTACATATCCTAGATCCTTCATCCTATATACTATAGCATAACAACATACAGATATATAATTAAAGGTTCATTTTACTGAAATACAGTTTTGCTTTATCTCCCTGAGCCAGAGAATTAATATTGTCATCTCTGTCCCTTCTGTGGTCCTCTCTACAGTCTTCTCGGTGACACTACGAACCTCTGTCAACATGGAGAACAAATGCTGGCAGATGTAGAAGAATATAAACGTGCACAGAATTGCTTCACTTGGACAGGTCAGCTCAGGACTGAGAGCAAGAGAGAAAATATAACATTAGCCCTAGTGACATCAGTAATACAGTGCAACATGCATTGTTAGGTGGAGATACAATAATTATTATTTTATATGTAAAACAAATAGTTATATAATACACACTTAAATCCTAAGAAACATCATAAGAAAATAAAACCTCGTAATAGCTGCTAGGCAATACAGAGAGCATCCTAGTGACCAACATCCAGAAGAGAGAACATCCTACTAACCCACATCTAAGGCATAGAACATCCTAGTGACCACTATCCAGAAGAGAGAACATCCTACTAACCCACATCTAAGGCATAGAGCATCCTAGTGACCTACTAATCCACATCTAAGGCATAGAGCATCCTAGTGACCAACATCCAGAAGCGAGAACATCCTACTAACCCACATCTAAAACATGGAACATCCTAGTGACCAGAAGAGAACAGAGAACATCCTACTAACCCACATCTAAGGCATAGAACATCCTTGTGACCAACATCCAGAAGAGAGAACATCCTACTAACCCACATCTAAGGCATAGAGCATCCTAGTGACCAACATCCAGAAGAGAGAACATCCTACTAACCAACATCTAAGGCATAGAGCATCCTAGGGACCAACGTCTAAGGCATAGAGCATGTTATTGACCAACATCTAAGGCATAGAGCATCCTAGTGACCAACATCTAAGGCATAGAGCATCCTACTAACCAACATGTTAGGCATAGAGCATCCTACTAACCCACATCTAAGGCATAGAGTATCCTAGTGACCAACATCTAAGGCATAGAGCATCCTAGTGACCAACATCTAAGGCATCCTACTGATCAACATCTAAGGCATAGAGCATCCCATTAACCCACATATAAGGCATAGAGCATCCTACTAACCCACATCTAAGGCATAGAGCATCCTAGTAACCCACATCTAAGGCATAGAGCATCCTAGTAACCAACATCTAAGACATAGAGCATCCTACTAACCAACATCTAAGGCATAGAGCATCCTACTGACCCACATCTAAGGCATAGAGCATCCTACTGACCAACATCTAAGGCATAGAGCATCCTTGTGACCAACATCTAATGCACAGAACATTCTAGTCACCAATATCCAATACAGACAGAATCCTAGTAAACAACATCTAATTCATAGCAGTCATTACTTTTGTAATGGTCAAACAATTGCATATGAGTCCAATGGCAAAGAGCAAAGGAGGTCACACAGGAATAAAGGATAAAGAATGGTCAATGGAACTTGGGTTCAGTACACAAAGCGATAAGGCCAAAGGATTAAAGGATAGGCATGGTTCAAAGACAATCCAGGGTCAGGACAGTGGACAGCTTCAAGAACTAGATTAACGGCAGAAGTACATCAATAATAACAATAATCAGGAAGTCAGGAACAGAAAGGGCTTTTATAGGAAGCTAGAACATGCTGGAGCATCAGGAAATGAGTCGAACTTATCTAGAACACATACTAAAGGTAGGCTGCCAAGCAAGCTGTCCAGTATCTAGAATCTCAGTCAGGAGAGCAGAAGATCTCAGAAGATCCAGGAGAGCAGAAGACCCAGGTTCGACTCCTGACAGCATTCTCGTGTCTGCTATTAAGCATCCAAAGCAGAGACCATTGAAGTAACCACCACCCAATACAGAGAAACATCCAAACCACAAACATCTACAGCATGCTCCCAGTACACTACTATATTTATATCTGTTTCACAAATGGATATATCCACCAAGATATTTCATTGTTATCGTCTTACAATAATGGATTCATGCCTTACATCACTTATTTGCATATATGATCCTGCATTCACAACTGAATTTCCCGATATAGAGATTTCTTCTCTCATCACATTCGTGTTATTATGTTATTTCGGAAAATTGAGTTCTAAAATTTGGAGCTGAAATTAATCTTTTTAAAATGGATTAATCAACAATTAAAATCAATGGGGTTTAATTCCAGTAATGTACATGTATAGATCGCATCTATCCCCATTGATGTTTTCTGGGCGGTTTAATGAAATAATATTATTACAGTGAAACACGGTCACCTCTGCGTTCCTGGAAATGACAGACACTCGGTCATGTATTGTGAGCGATGCAGATGTTATAGATTACATGTAATAGAAACGTCCATGTAATGGCAATATAATTCAATAATTAGCTTCTATGCGCTGTTTGTAGCAACGTTACTTGATAAATTGAAAGTGGTTTCCCATTCTGTAGCCATTTCCATCACCAGTTACCGAGCAGACGTCATTCTTGTGTCAAATAACCAAATCATTTACTTTGTGGTGCCGGAATTACTATTTCTGTTGCCAACTCTGTGCTGTTTGATGTCACATTTTGGGAGCACCTTTGTAGCCAATATAGACTGTTAAAAGCTGGTACTGTGACGGCTATATAGGAGTTGGAGTATATGAGAAGTCAGTTTGATGCTGTATATTTCATATATATATGGAAGTGTTTCTGATGAAAGAGTGGACAGGTGTTTTCATAGATATGTAAAATGTGAGGGTCTGCTCATCTGTATCCCGATTCCTAGTCATCCCCTTATTAAAGGAGTTGGCTTGGAACTCTTCAGGATCGTAAGTCCATGGGCAATGGTGGTGTCTCAGGATGTGATTTGGTATTACAATGTACAGTAACTGTACGCCAATATTCTGTGTACTGGTCCAGACGTGAATTGGGCAAATTTAATTTCATAGAAGTTGGAAAAATCAAGACCCTATGGGCTCCATTCATTACGGCTTACCCTGTGTTGGTAATTATAGTAGCCAAGCTCGTATCTCCTCGCTGTGATCCTGGCTACACCTGGCAAACACCCGAATCCAAAGACGTAAAACTTAAGCTGGCCATACACTATAAGATAAATGGTTCAATCTAAAGATTTTTCAAGAGTGGGTAAAACCATGTTGGGGGGGGGGGGGTAAATGTCATTAGGTGCAACCAGTATTAGAGTTGACAGATGATGTTTTTTCAGCCCAAGTTTAATAACAGTGTAATGATGGTCAGTATCTGTGTGCAACATGCAACAATAAAGTATTCTCCCTGCATGCACACACTGACATTCATTTTACCCCCCCCTGCAATTCATCATGGTTTTACCCACTCTTGAAAAATCTTTCGATTGGAACAATTTATCTTATAGTATATGGCCAGCTTTACTCTGGACCTTACAATCTAGGAGACAAATGCACAAACATACATGAATAATTCCTGCAAACCAAGAGTATAATTAGAAATACAGTTATTACCCCAATTAAAACAATATATTTTATTCAGAGTAATTTAAAACTGGGAGAGATTTGACATTTTTCCATTTTTCCAGTTTTAAATGACACTGAATAAAATGTTCTGGTGAACGGCCAGCTTACTTGGAACTCCGGGCGCCCTAGGCAACCCTAGCACCATGCCCCCGGCCAATGAGTGACGTGGCAGCGTACGCCCATTAGGCCCATTAAGGATTTACACAATTTCCCAGTCCCAGCATTGATATACTGCGCATGCGCCAGACACGGGGAACATCTATGCACTGGACAGTGCGCTAATCCTGTGACTATCTATCAGGTTATGTTTTTCTTTATTATGTATTTAGACTATCCTAGCGGTATCTCCATACACCCCCCTTTTCCTTCTCCTAATAACAGCTATTAGAGGGAGGATGAGAGGGTCTATGGGGAGGTTGTTTTCATATATAAACAGACTTTATCACCTGGACTCGAAGTTTTTGGGCTTTTGTACATTTACTAAACTGCGAGAACTGAAATATGGGGATGTTGCCCATAGCAATCAACCAGATTCTTGCTGACAGTCTCTAGTATGTAAAAATAAATGGAGTTAGGATGTGATTACCACTTTTTCATTCCAGCAGCATATACCCCGTTCAGATTACATGCCACGCAAATCGCTGGGGTTTGCAGGGGCACACAGCGCTGCACAGTGGTCACCCGGGGATTCCTTGTCAACTCTGTACAGGTTTTAAAGCTAAACCTGGGGTTTGGATAAAATACTGATCAGATTACATACAAGAAGCCAGAGCTATCCTGACAATGCGATGTTATCTGAACGGGATATTAGTAAATATAGGCCAAGGTATTAAAACATGAATATGTAGCATAAAGACATAGCTAGGGAAGGGTTTAGCCATAGGCCTTATAGGAGATGTATAGAATTATTAGCTTCTGTTAATAAATAGTAATGATTGTTTGCTCCATGCACGTGGTCTATGGAACCAGTATGGGTGTTCTAATAGCAGGGGATGGCCGCCGAATTTTGGCCCGGGCGTAATTAGCTAAGCTCCGCCCCCTATATAGGCCCCGCCCCTGCTTCTGATGTAATTTGTCTCACTAATACATATAAACCACAAGCTCAGGTGGTCGTCAGTGAATGGGGAAACGCACGCCCGTGATGTCCCCTCCGGCCACCGGGTCTCGCTAATACATGAGACCCCAGCGGTTGGTGGTAGATTTTAAAGGCCACACATGGCAATCAGTAGATTGGCATGTGCGGCCTGCAGCCCTGGAACACCAATAGCACAGTGGCCCGGGTGCCATCTGGGGCCCTGGCACTCGCACCGGCCCGCCCCTGTCTAATAGGTTTCTGGTAAATCATGTATTTCAAATGTTTTGCTTTTATCCCTTTTCGTCAAAGTTATCCACACACACAAATACAAAGATCAGCAAACTGGGGCTCAGAGCGACTGTGTCAGATAGGGATCTGAGCGCAGCACAGAGAATGCACGCCGCCTCATTATGACTAAATCAGCAAAGCACCAATTTCACAGCGGAATAATTAGATTTTTTTTGGCAAAATAATCGTAGCCTGGAGATAATTACAGCCAATTATTCAGTTCCATTAAGAGAAGCAATGACCTAGGAGCTGGAAACATTGATGGGTGACGGAGCATTCACACAACAACCATGGGAGAAACTCAGAAATATTTCCTATATAATTACATCTTCCAAACACGTCCTGTGCATTATTGGTCTCTGCAGTTTCTTCAATAGACCCAGCGTCCTGATTCCTGCAGACTGGCGCTGAACTGGGCATTACCCCTTATATATACGTTTCTGATGTACCTAAGGTATTAGTGAAACATTAATATAGAGGTTCTTCCATGCAGTGCTGCCCCCTGTGGTGGGGCAATCAGTGGGTGGTATTGCAGGACAAAGTGGGAAGTTCCATGATTCTCAATCATTGGTACTTGTATTATATAATAAATATAGCGGGACCTGGGACTGCCAAAATTAGTAAGACCCCGGCCCCTCTCCATGTGACGTTATGTCCGTCCAGACCCGGGAGTACTGGCGTCTAAGTGAGTTCTTGGATATAGCGACAACAGAGGGAATTCATCTGGAAGCTTTCTATCTGTATTCCCTCTGCTGGGTCCCTTGCTCTGTCTGGCCCACTACTTTGCCCGAGCCCGGGACAGTAGGCCCAGCTGTCTTCCCCTGATGTAGGCCCTGGGTGGACAGATAGATCATTATTCATGTTATGGCATAAGGGGCAACACACAGTCTTTACCCCCCCCCCCCTCCCCCAACAAAAACCATGGTGGAGCAACTGCCCCCTCTGCCTCCTCAGTTCCTTTACTCCTGGCCCTAACCATCTACTCCCTTAACCCTCTCTTGTCTGCTCTATCCCCTCCCTGCAGCCTAAACCTAACCTTCCCTTTCCATCACCCTAACCTCACCCTACTCACACCCTAACCCTAACACTCTTCTTCTATGATCCATACCCTCCCTGCAGCTTAACCTTAACCCTTTCCCAGCCCAGGGTCGGCCCAGGAGGGTGGCAGAAGAACCTCCTCCATTTATATGTTGGGTTATATCATAATTCGGCATTTTAATTATTCACCCGCTTGGGAGGGCACCTGCTGCTCCTCTATAGCTGGCATGGCGAACCATACCGCAATGGGCAGTGGGGGGCTTGGATGGTTGGGGGGGTGGGCAGTGCTAAGTCTTGCCCCAGGTGCCCAGAGACCTAGCACCGGCCCTGCCCTCCCCTAATCTCATCCACCGGCACCGCTCCTGTAAATGTGAAGAACACGCCGCCTGCTCTCGTTCTCGTGGCGCAGATCTTGTGTACTTATACAAATGCATTCCGGCTAGTAGAGGAAAACCCACTCAATTACCAGGCATTTATTAAGGTTACCGTCCTCCAGGAAGGCTATTCCAGGAGCTCCTACAAGTCCCTAATTAAACATCATGCTGTATATAATGTATAATTCATCAACCACACTTTCATGTATATTTTATGGCCGAACTCATGAATCAATGTGTCAGTCTACCTCATAATCATTTTCCTCCAGCGAAAATAAGCTTTTAATTGCCAACCTGAAATAAACATTAGAACAAGGAATATAAAGTGAGGCTGAAGCCGCGGCCCGGGAATATAACTCAAGATATTATGTCTCGACGAATGTACAGTATACGAAGCGCGAGATAAGCATGATATAAGATCTCTCTCATATATATATAAATTATGACATCACACAGGGGGCTTGATGTAATAAGATATTTCCGTACTTAGGCAAATTTTCCGTACCTAAGTTCTGATCGCATCCTCTTAATGCCCCAGGGGTGGGCAGCTGGGTCTACAAAACTAACAGATTTCTGCTGTGAGGGTCATCTATCTATTAATTGGAAAAATGATCTTTCTAATGTGTAGCTAGCATTACTATGAATAGGCGGAGCTAGATGATGTCACACTCAACCCACGCTCTCTGCCGCACCCGCATACTGCTAGCTCTGTGTTTCTCCCGGGGGAGAGAAACTAAAAGCCGGCAATTTAGATATATATCTATATCATAGAGTTACTTTTTCAGATGACTGGTGGCGAGGGGCCATTGCTGATTCTCAGCTGTAGGACCTTTCTCCTGTCCTCCTGGGGATGCAGAACTGTTCTGTGGGGTCCATTACCTAGAGCTAATGATAGTTGCAGATGCATTACCCGGGGAGATGTCTACCATCATCTCTGGCATATGAGCAGAACCTGCTCTCCACAACATATTGGACTATTCATTTCCTTTCCTGGATCTGGACCATGTGCTGGGCTCAGTAATCCTATAATTATTGTTGTGGATATAACCAGCAGACAGCAGTACAGGTGTATTGTGTATGTTTTATATTAGGACACTGTGTTTTTTATTATCCAGAATTCAATGAAAGCAGATGTCACATAAATCCCAAAGAACAATGCTGATCTAACGCTGCTCTAACTTGGCTTGTTTANCTATTGATGGATTAGAATTCTGAGCAGTCAAAACCACATTTTTATGATGATCTGGGTTTGGTTGGGGTCAGTGGCAACCGAGGGGCGTCGAGGGGCTACGTAGTGGAAGCTAGGGGACTGTAGATAGTGCTCGTGCAACTAAGAGCTAAGAGGACCAGGGCGCTACAGCGGACTACTGGACTGATTGCTCCAGAGACTAGACTGGACAGTGGATTGCTGGACGGGATTGCTCTAGAGACTGGAATGGACAGTGGATTGCTGGACTGGATTGCTTCATAGACTGGACTGGACAGTTGAGTGCTGGACTGGATTGCTCCAGAGACTGGACTGGACAGTGGATTGCTGGACTGGATTGCTCCAGAGACTTGTCTGGAAAGTGGAGTGCTGGACTGGATTGCTCCAGAGACTGGACTGGACAGTGGAGTGCTGGACTGGATTGCTCCAGACACTGGACAGCGGACTGGATTGCTCCAGAGACTAGACTGGACAGTGGATTGCTGGACTGGATTGCTCCAGAGACTAGACTGGACAGTGGAGTGCTGGACTGGATTGCTCCAGACACTGGACTGGATTGCTCCAGACACTGGACTGGACAGCAGAATGCCGGACTGGACTGGATCCAGGCAGCATGAAACACCAAGCAGTTCTGGCAATGAGTGATCAGTGCACAGAGTTTAAATAGCCCAACCAGTGCACGGATTGGCTGGAGTGCTGCACAGGTACTCCTAAGTGGCTGCTGGGAGTCACATGACAGGAGGAAAATGCATCAGAATACAGTGATTCAGGTGCCTAATTCCCAGCTGCAATGGACACTGTGTTGGAGGTTGCTGCTATCAGAAGTATCACCCCAGGAGGGCTGGAAAGCAGCTGTGACATGGGAGAGTCCCTGACAGGCGGCTTCTGGTCTGCTTACTTTTAACCGACCTATGGTCCTGTTTATTCCGACCACTTATTTATGTATCTTCTGTGTTCTCTTGGATTTACATGGTCTTCTTCAATGGTTGAATCTCACACTTACCTTCCTGGCCACTGCTCGGTACACCTCCATCACTCTGCCTTACCACTCACCACACGGAGAAGGTTAGGGTTAGACTCTAGGAAGGGTACAGTTCATAGAAGGGGAGGGTTATG
>JABWIB010002126.1:13612-24563 GCA_016617825.1 Platyplectrum ornatum | reverse complement strand
AACTAATTCAATTTACCTCCCCTGCAATTCAACATGGTTTTGCCCATGAGAGTATAACTCATGAGTGTAAGTCATGAGAGTGAAAAGCTGAATCTGGCCCTATGATCGTAACATAGAATGTGGCGGTTAAGTGGCCCATCGGAGACACACTATGGGTAAGAGAGAGCCACAGGGAGAACCTCTGTCTTTCTCATTGCAAAGTCATAATCACAAGGCCCCAAGCCTTGTCCCCCAGCTGACACCGGTACTCAGGATACTGGGATAGCTTGTAAGAAGATATTAGCCATACTAATTTATTAAACAGGGGTAATACCAGATGGACAATTTCATCAAATATTTTGGGCTTCTAAATTGAATATTTCAAAAATCTCAATAAGTGCAAAAATATGTTAAAAAAAAACTCCCCCACTTCGAGCCCTGATCTGCATACTATTCCAAGTGGTACTTGACCTGATTACATAATGGTTAATTGGTACTCACCAATGATAGAAGTGGAAATTTAGAAGTGGTGGTATTGAAACATAGAAAATAATTGAAGTGAACGGATTTATAGTTTTGCAGTTAAATCAGTGGAAGAAGAAACAGTATCCCTGGTACCCCCGTACACACCCTCACTTCCATCCTGGTACTCCCCCAAAAATGGCTGAGGGCCCTGTTATAGGGTTTTTGTTTTTTTTCAGGAAATTTTATGAAAAGTAACTCAACACACAAAGAAAGTATTCACACATGTGGCAAGTGTTGCAAGTTTTTAATAATTGACTTAATTAGATTTGGAAAACTGAGGCAAAGGTGAGAATCATAGCGATAAAGTGAATTACTGGACTGAGACTCAAATCGGATATTAAACATTCCACATCCTACATCCTGGTCCCATCTAATACCTATTTCCCTATCACACCGTGAAAATTAGTAGGAATCCTAAAAAAGCAGGAAATATCATGAGAATGGCCGGTTATCATTTCTGCAATTATACATTACTATGGTTAAAAGAAAATAAATATATATATATATATATATATAGGCATAGTGCATAGTGTGGTCAAAACAATTCTGGAACATAACGGGAGATATGGCCATGCTCGCTCACTTTCTCTGCAAGTAGTGACACCACCATTATGTACTATTACTGGCTATAAGGTAACCACATTACATCAAAGGAATAACAACACTTTACAGCAACAGATTACATTTCATTTGGAGAGTTAAGACTGGAGAATGCTGGTATGCAATAAAAATAAAACAAAAAGAAATTAACAAAAAAAAGTTTAAGAAACATTTAAAAATAATTACATACAATCTAAACAATTTTGTAGCCTTTCACATCCAGTCTTGATATTCCTCTGTCATAGAAAAGTAAATTACTAAGTATGAATGATCTACTGTTTACAGTATACAGATATAAAATTGTGTTACACGGATTAAAGTGGACCAAAAACACATAAATAGCGTAACAGTGTTGTGGGCTGGGCTAGAAGGCAAAGAACAAAATATTAGCGGTTGGTTATATGTAAGCCATGTATGTACGCATCGTCTTAAGCTTAAATGCATCAGGTGGATTCCTCGTGTGACAGCTTATTTGAGGATATTAAAAAGAAACTCTTGAATTATTTTATAAACTGGCCTCATTCCAATTTAAACAGATAAAGAAAATAAATATTTTCAAATGATAATGGTATGGATGAATATGTGTTATATATAAACAGCTTAAATAATTGATCAAATCAAAATAACTATTAATTATAAATTACATAACAGAAAACAAATATTTAAATATTCTTTTTTTAGATCATTTCAGGATATTAAAGTGAAAATTAAAAATGTAAATTATTCTACCTAATGTAAAATAAACTTAAAGAAATGAGAGGCTCCCATTTTGCTTTATTCTTAAGCCAAGTGACCACATTTTTTTATGAATTTTCTTAAAATCTTTCCCTTTATTTCTTAAATATATCCAAAAGCAAGTAAAAAAACCCCTTATGATTGCTTCAATGAATTATCTAAGAACACGCGTATTACAGTATAGTGTGTTTTGATAAAATAGTTTCTTCTTATCTCAGTAATTGAAAGCTAAATATCTAAAAGATAAGATTCTAAATTTCAATAAACATTGTCAAATCTGTGGCACAATTCAGTAAAAAAAAATATTCTTGATAATTTTGATACAATTATTGAAACAAACAAGACAGTCACAATTTTCATTAAAACACACTTGTAAATGTATATCCAGTTGAATCTCTCACGTATGTTCTGATAAAACAGATTGAGTTCAATATTTATAAAATGGATTTCATTACAAAATAAATAAATACAATGAATCCCTGCATCCAAAAAAAAAAAATGTATAGTATACAGTTTTTGTTGAAAGATACTTAATAGGCCCACGGGTTTGGTAAACCACTTTTAACACAAAATATGTTATAAGACAAAATATAAAGAGACAAGTACTCTGTTACAAAAATAGATATCCACTCATTGACACCATATGGTGGAAAATGTTCACAGTTATTCCTTCAGCCAAAATGGACTGATTTTTATTTATCATTTGCACCATGATATGTTTTAGAATTTTGTAATAGTCATTATCTCCTTTATATTTTTTGTATGTTCTACCATGTCTTTTATGTAATTGTAAATCAGAAATCCGGATTTGCATACATATATTTTCAAAACAAAAGACACTGAGCTGATCCTTATGTCTGAAACATAAATATACTTATAATAAATATTTAGATAACATGTTTATGTACAATAAAACTTATTTAACGCTGAATATTTCTGCAGGCTGAAGACTGATATGTGAAAACCATGACACCTCTATCACCTCGTATATCCCATAATACAAAAAAATGAAAATGTCCGACTAGTCAAGGATGAAACCCAAGCTTCCAATATTTTAATTCACTTTGAACTTAACTTTGGCATAATTTGGGAGACTGATAACTCCCCAATAGAAGGGTTTTTTTTATGTTGATTGATGAGTCATCCAGAGATTAATGGCAAAGCAAAGGTAAGTGTAGACCTGGGTAAAACCATATTGTGTAATAAGGGGTGCTAATTGGATTTCCAAATGGATTTGGATTTATTTTGCACACAGGAAAAATACTTTGCACATGATTTTACATACTGCTTAGCTTTATGATTAATCTATAGAGTTGACCTAGGAAACCATCCCAACTCTAAATCTCCACAGTTTTCACTTGCCTTTGCCAGGTCTACACCTGCATGTGCGTTGTCCTTTATCTCACACTCTGGATCAGCCCAAAAAGGTACAAAACAAAAATCAGGTAATTAAATTCTACAAAACTAATTGACAGTCTGACCCCACAGACAGAATCACCAGCAACTAAATGAGGTTTTTTTGAGTAGCAATACCAAACACCAGTGAATCCNCAGAATCACCTGTACCGGGTAATTAAATATTATTTGTGAAAATACCTAAAATAAAACAAATGTTTGAAAATGAAGTTTAAAGGTGATAGATTTGAGTGCAGTAGCTCAATGGAAATTCAGCAACGTCAAATGTTAAATGAATACTTTGGCTACTCCTATGGGAAAATATACAGGATTAAAAAACAGGGACAAAATATTCTGTATTTTGGATATTTGGATAATTTATACATATTACGGGCAGATGTGATTTATATGTATATGTGTGTGTGTATATATATATATATATATATATATATATATATATATAAATAAATGTTATAACAGATGTTTAGAGCTAAATAAGAGGCTAACAATAGTTTTTTTGCTTGTACACAGGAAGGAAAAAGCGAAACACGTAATTGCAGAGTACGGCATATTAGAACTTAATTACCTGACTCTACTGCTTGACCTGAACAATTTGTGTGACAGTTATTTTTTCTCAATTAAGGGAAAAAAACATGTTCACGATTCACCTTGTGACACAGACTCCATGTTAATCTACTGGGTATTAAAATCCACTTATTGCAAAAAGAAAAAAATCTATATCCGTTACCAAGTAACTGTTTGGCTTTAATCTCTCGACCAAAGCTTATCCTCGCCACGTTCTATCCGCCTTTGTCCTGTATTCTATGCGTTAAAATGCAATCCTGAGATTATTTGAAACTATGCAGCGAATCAACATTTCTGATTTTACCAAAACAGTGATGCCATCATGAAGATTACATATTGCCTCATAGTAAATGCATCAAATGCATCATGTCTTCTACATTAGCATAAGTTGCAGAACATGTATTTGTGTTTTTTTGTGGCTCTATACAACATTTTAAAGAGATCAACTAATTAATTAAACTGAAATGTCATTTATTTAGGAAAACCTTGCCAGCAGCTGACAGCTTAGCCATTCAGTGTCAGCAGGGGCAGGTAGACATGCTTTGAAATTCCACTACTAATGTCATATTTTCTTTACCTAAATGTGATTAAGATGCTGAATTTCCATTGACGCTAAGCTACATCCAGTCCAGGCTATGCTATGCTATGCCATACGTCGGGAATGTACAGTATGTGGATCAGAGCCCTTAATGTTTGAAGACAGCCCTTTAATCACACGTCTTACTCCGCATAAAAATAACGTTGTGTATTTGCCCTGATAAAAACATATACGGAGGTATTATTTCATCTCGTGAACATACAGAATATCGGCAACCCGGGCTTGGAAATGAAACCTAAATTTAAAGCTCTGTATAGTGCATATTTCAGCTATTGGTAAACAAAACCAGAAGATAACTGAGCCAGCAAATTAAAGCAGGCGTCACAGCAGAAGGCAGAAGACCTTTTATTTCTTAAAGACAAAATTCAACGAGTCATTAAGATCATTTAAATGAAAAAGTCTATCTTCTCTGATAGGTACTCTATGTAACAAAAAAATAATGGACTTGTGAGCGTTAGTTAAGCAAAAAGAAAAAAAAAGAAAACGAAAGAAGAAAAGAAAAAAGGAATATCTCAAATTTTCTTTGATTTCGTCTACTCTTTAGTTTAAGTGTTGGAACTTTTCAAGTAAAATGTTCTCATGTACCATATTGTAGAAAACTGGTACAAAGGTGACATCAAAACCCCCCAACTCCTGGGCAGAGTTTGACATCCGGAAAAGCGAATGTTATTGGTGATCCAAAGGGAACAGAACAGAGTTGTTGTCTGTAAATTCCTCTTCGATGTTTTGGCAATCCTTTCTTTTTTTTTTTATTTTTTTAATATTTTCTTTAAATTATAAATGTTGGAATTCCGTAGAAAAAGGTAGCTTTGATTTGCATTTTATCTGTTAGTATATTTACAAGCGTGGTTGTTTGTTATACCAGGGTGTAGGATTTTGTGTAAGGGTTATTTCCTTTTAGGTGACCCCGTGAGTCCAGCAGTGATTCTTGTGAACTGCTTATTTTGGCCGCCTGTCCTAACTCCGTCGCCTCTCGCGGAGGGACCGGCGCAGCTGCCGCTGCCCCCGCGCTGGGCTGCCATGACTGCACTTCGCGCGCGGAGGGGTTTTCCATGGGGATTGGTTCTAGTACTGTGGGTCTTTTCAAGGTTCGGCTTTTTTGAGGTTCCAAGCAAGCCTGTCCTAAGCCCAAGTCTCTGTTAGTTCCTGGAGCACCTCGATTTAATAAAAAGTCCATCCTAAGGTACGGTGGTAAGTTCATCACGTCACCTTGAGAAAAGGATTAGAAAGAACAAATAATGTATTATTGGAAATAGAAAATAAAGAATAAGTAACAGAGCATCGACAAAAGCAACAATATGTGATTATATATATAAAACTATGTTGAATTTCAGGGGAGGCAAATTACATTTGTTTCAAACAGTAGAAGCATCAGTGTCAATGTAAAGCTACACAGCATCTATGTGTAGGGTCTCAGAGATGGTGGGGTCCATGCATACAAAGAATACAATTAATTTGACCCCCCGATCGACATGATTTTGCCCAGGCGTAACCTTCCATCCTGTGCATTTACCTGATCCATGAAAAACCAAGATGGAAATAAGAATTATTCACACATTTCAAATCTTTCACTAGCAAGTGATATATCATATGAGGCACTGATCCTTTAACTGCATAACAATAGAGTAACTGCAGACTGTATGTGAATACTGTGTCTGCTCCTGTCTCAGTTTGATATTAACTTGAAGATTCCTGGTCAATGACAAAAGTTGATGAATCTGCAGAGAAATGACACATAGAGGAGCCCCAGAAATACACTCAGAAATCAGGTATCGGAAGGAGACTAGCAAACGGGCGCACCATAAATAAATATCATAATAGATCATTTTACGTACTACATCCAGGAGAATACTAATGTGTTAAGTGTATTCTGTCTCACAATAATAACAATAAAAAAAGTAGTTTTCTTCATATTTTTACTCTCTCTCCTTTATTATTTTCAGAACATTTTTTGCCAAGAGAATGGTTAGATATTTCTTGTATAGTCCAAGCTAACTACACTTGGGGTCTGTTTAGGGAGTATACAGAGAGAGAGAGAGAGAGAGAGAGAGAGAGAGGGGGAGCAGAGTTACACTACAAACAGTAGTTTTCTTCATATTTTACTCTTTCTCCTTTCACTGCTTAGAAAAGTTATTGTCAAGATGATGATTAAATATTTCTTGTGTAGTACAAGCTGATTACACTTTGACTCTGTTTGGGAACAAGAATACAAAGCAAACAGTTGTTTTCTTCTTATTTGACTCTCTTTTTTTCCCAGCAAAACTACAGCAGTGACAAAATCATGGAGATTCTCCCTCCCCATCACTCTACATGGGGTCTTCAAAATATGGAGACACTCCGGCTGACAATACTATGATAAAGGGTCGATACAAGCCTTGTTCTCTCTGCATATGGTGAAACTACAACTCCCAGCATGCTCCTATAGCATATGCACAGCTGATATTTGGCAGCACACAATGGAATGTGCAGTGCCAGCCCGCGGTAGGGTCTACCTGTCATTGAAAAGCGGCTGCGCCAATCTTTATAGTTACAGAACACTGGAAGCATTTGCTTGACGTGGTTGGAAACACGTGATTGTATGAGAAGTGACTTCTAATTCAACACCTGATAAACAACGTTACAGAGACCCCAGGATCTTCCCGACCAGCAGTTATACACAATGACAGTGTCCAAATGGATCGCTCTACCAATAAACCTGATATTCTTATCTAAGCCTTTATAGTGTGCAAGCAATAACAATTGGTGGCATAAGAAAATAAGCAATTATATTAACATTTAAACAACTTAACTGCGGAATTATTGGTCACAGGTACATTACATGAAGAGGCGTGTGTTATCTAGACTGGCGAATTCTAATTCTAATGGCGCTTTTTAATGATCATTGGATTTTCATTTAAACAGTATCTATAGCTGCGACGTTTAACACTTTAAATCTAATGATAGAATCTGCTAAAACATTTAAAAACCCAAAAAAGGGGACTTTTCTCCAGCCGGGAATAAAAGGGAATTTATCTATTTCTGTTAGCAATTTGTTAAGGCACAATGAGAGAGAGAACTTTTCATTAAGTTTGCAGTACGGTTCATCGCTCTGAAGCTCTAATTACGTTCTTTCAGCATTGCGACGTCTTATTACCAAAGAGAGGAAACCTTTCAGCTGTTCAAAGGGTGAAGAGCATCGCTCAATAATTCATGTCTTAATAAAAACTAATTAGTAGCATAATGACAAATGAAAAAGCCCTGTTGCCTAAATAAAAGACCTTTGTCACCAGACAAAACACAGACACGCAGACAGAGGAGAATGGGGCCCAGACGCTACGGATCGAATGATATCGGACTGCGGCTGTGTTTGCCGCGCTGGGCAGGTGTTGACATCCGCGTGACTCAAACGCAGCGCATGCCGATTTCATGATGATGCGTCTCACAGAGGGGCGGGACTGAGATCAAAAGTGGGCGTTCCCTCTTAGTTCCCCATCATGCCCACGAGGGAATGCAGGTTAGCCATGGAGGAAGCATTGCCAGCTATCATGGCTATCAGGACATCCTCAATGAACGTGCAGAACTTGGGAAGCGGGCCAATCCAAGCTCAACATTAGATATCCCACCACTCTCCTGCTCCTTGTTAGGTATTTATCCCTATTATGATTATTATGGCGTGTTCATATTACCACCAAAAACACAGAAATTCCCAGGTTTCTGGTGGTAATTTCTAATCCAGGGTCTTTTTACCTGGGTCAAAGATTGGGGTAAAAAGAAGGGTTATTCCTGGGTCTCAACCTGGTTGTGCATAGTCTGAATGGGTTTCTCTATTGTTTATAATGAGACAAAAAAGAGAGAAAAAAAAGCTACTTAACCATTGTAAATGCTGGGTCAGTGGAGATATCTGAATGGGTCCCATGGATGTTGGAGAAGAGGAGTTTCCTCGGGCTGGTAATCTAAACATAACTGTCTCATGTCTCTCGCTTTCACCTGTGGCTACCTCAGGGTGTTGGTTTTCATGGGCCTTCTAGGGGTCCGCTGCTCAGGCCAACGCCATAATTAAAGGCTCAAGTGAAGATCGGGCCCCCAGTTAGACTGTGCCCTGGTTGACCATGACCGTAACGGCACAAAGGGGCAACATCGTAGCTTCGCTTAAAGGCGGATTAACCACAGGGTAACCATGGTCAACGGCTGGTCAACGGCTGCCTGACAAATATACCTCCACCCCCCCCCCCCTCTTCTTCGCTCTTTAACAGCTATCATATAAGCAGAAACATACGGATTATCGCTACCCCACGTTTAAAAAAGTTTTATATATATATATGTCTTGTAACTGGACTGTTATTTCCCGGACATAAGACCACCACACCACACCACACCACTCAAGACCTTCATATACATCATATTCAACATACTACAGTTTTGCTATCAATAATATATGGTTGTTACCTCAACGGTTTTTCCGGAGGATTCATATTTCTAATTGCAGGGGACATAACGATATTAAGCGCTCAAAGATCTACCTAACAGCAGTATTATTGAATATATTTTAATATCTTTATACAGCGGCCGCCATTATAGAGGTTTTATACTATGAGCTGTAAAAATTTACATTAACTTGTTGGCTAGGCATGTAGGATTTAGCTCTTTTTTACTATTAATTTCCTATTTTATGGTTTTTTATAATAATTGTTTATATGAATTGTTTTTGTGTATTTCTACCATAATAAATTGTTAATATTGAAGTCATTACAAAAAGCGCTCCTAATCTTTATTTATCTATTTTGTTTATTGGGGATATTCGGTCAAACCCCCTCTAGTGAGCAGCTGGTGTAAGACTTCAATTACATCACTATAATCCCACTGCACACTCAGCGCCAAAGCACTTTCCTTTTCTTTGATAACCATGAGAGAGTCATCCCAGGGACACCCGCACACAAAACGGACCAAATATACTCAAGGACATTTTTAGGGGGCGTCTACATGAAAGGGGCAGAAACAGAGACTGGACGTGTCACTCTTGTTTAATATCGATGTATATTTATTTATTTGTTAATGTTAGCTGTAAAGTCATGAGTTTGAATCCCAGGTATGGCCTTATCTGTGTGGAGTGTGTATGTGTGGGGTTTCCTCTGGGTGCACTGATTTCTTCCCACATCCCAAAAACTAGTATATGTGTAATTGCCCCTATGTATCGATCCCTAATCTCCTTTAGAGTATAAGCTTCCCTTGTACCCATATTGTCTGTCTGTATTCCCCATTGTATGATGCTGGGGAAAACTGTATGACGCCTAATAAATAAGCGGAAGTAATAATAATAATAATAATAATAATACAACACTCATATTACAGATATATCAAATCAGAGAGGCCAGGCCTGCCCTTGTATAATAATCTTTTGGTACACTAAGGCCTATATTTACTAAAATGAAGTAAAGGAAAAGCGAAAATGTTTCTAACAGCAACCAACCAGATTCTAGCTTCTCTAGTATAGGATAATGGGAGGTAGACTGATTGGTTGCTATGGGCAACATCTGCCGCAGTATAGAAAAGCTAGCCCTAAGACGCATTAATTCACTCATACGAGACGATACCAGAGAACAGTAACTTATTCTATCCCATCCCTCCAACATAAACTCAATAGTTAACAGCTGCAATATCCGCTCTGCTTGTTTATTACATAACAGTAAGCCGTCTTAGCCGCCGCCGTTTCTGCTTCTCCACCTACATTAGTGCTAGACTGTCTATAAATACCATCCCAAACATCAGGGAAGAGCAGAGAAAATAACATTATTACAGAGACGAGTGCGTTGAATGTAATTTCATTAATGATGCGTCCCGTCCCAGCTCAGAGCCCTTCTTCTGGAAGAGTTCATATTTATACCACCGCCGCCATAATATCCCCCTAAAAGTGTGTGTTTACACCAGGCAGGCTGCCATCCCCGGCTGCAAATAGAATCCAGGATAGCCGGCAATAATTATTTTTCCATGATGAAATTCTGCAGTGATATTTTCTGACAGATTTGTACTTTTAGCTGTGAGTAATATGTGAAAATTAGATTTCTGCCGATATTGGAAAACAGATTAGTTTAAGCTCTGAGCTGTTTCTTCATTGTCTGTACATGTCACAGCGGTCTGTGTCCCGGAGGAGAGCGGTTCTCTTATGAGATTACCCCACGGATGCATTGCGAGGACATCAGCCATGTGTATATGTACATCAGCTATGAGTGTGTGAGGACATCAGCTATGACTGTGACAATGGTTATCTAGCCAGTGACAATGGGTATCTTCTGCATTGATGCGCCACCTAGCTGTTACTGCTGGAACTGCAGCTTTCACAGTTACTGACAGCATGGAGTGAAACATATTAGCATGGGGATAAATCCAGCGTCATAGGGGCATCTGTACCATGTCACTGTCTCCTTTCGTGAATTTCATTACCTTGTACTCTTAATGTGAACCTGACATCTCACCCATACAGAGCGCATCCTAGAGACATCTCACCCATACAGAGCGCATCCTAGAGACATCTCACCCATACAGAGCGCATCCTAGAGA
>JABWIB010002125.1:43441-56381 GCA_016617825.1 Platyplectrum ornatum | reverse complement strand
GGAGGAATGAGTCATTCATGATGAGTATACACTAGTATAGTGACTATAGTGACAGCGGAGGAATGAGTCATTCATGATGAGTATACACTAGTATAGTGACAGGGGAGGAATGAGTCATTCATGATGAGTATACACTAGTATAGTGACTATAGTGACAGCGCTGTGTGACCTCATCCAAACTCCACAACAGGAGGAGATGGGATATACGAGCTATAATAGCTGGAGAAGTGGAAGCTGCTATGAGAGGTGGAAACACGGGATACTCTACCAGAGCATTGCGTCTGTAGAAGCAGTGACTGGGGAACATTCACATTATGGCTCCAGCTCGCAGCCATCTTTACATGACAACGTTTATTTACTACTCAAATGATGTAAAAGTAAATGGCGGCCAGAAACCGTAACGCACCGAACCCTTTGATGAGCTCTGTGAACACTCCAGGGTCGCTCTCCATCAAGCACCATTCTCCGGCGCCGCCCGCCATCTCTTCCCAGTCTGGCTTGCCACAAGTGAGCTTATAACCATGTGTGCGACTGTGAGTCAACTGAAACAAGAGGTCGCACTACGTACACGTCTTCCTGTCTCCAGCAAGGACGCCATTTTGTTGAAGCTAAATACAGGACACGGACCTTCCCCCGGAAAGCACCGTATAGGTGGCCATATTGGATGTCCAGGATACTACGGGCTCCGTCTACCAATGTTATTTTACAGAAAAGCTTATTTACATTACAAATCCAGGCTCGAAATGGCTAGTGATCCATACTACGTGATCTGTATAATACCCGGCATGTTCATCTGAATGCATGTCGGCTTTACATATATATTCCCCTTTTCTGTTAAATGATTAATAGTTATATAATAAAAAAAAATTATTAAATATGATATCTTTTAAAGTATGACATTTTTTGTATTTACTTTTTTAAAAAAAGTTAAATGCGCATTGCACAGAATGTAAAGTAGATTTGGGGCATTACAATTGTATTCTGTGCATCTGCATTTAAGTATGATGTAAGCAAACATCTTGCAGATCATTATATTGAATATATTGAATACTGGGTTCTGTTTACTAAACCTAGATCAGCTGAAACCTAGATCAGCCATGAACAGCATGTAAACAAAGTTTTTTTGTTTGATTGTTTTTTAATTTATTTTTCATTATATGAATTTATTTTGACACACTAAACTTTACCATATGAACCCCCCTTTCCTCTCCCTAATAACAGTAATTAAGGGGTGAAAAAGGAAGGGAGGGCTATAGGAAGACTTTTCATGATATATATACTAGTCCACCTCGGTGGGCTCTTTCGTCAGATGAACTCTGTGTCCTATATAGTGATTATTTAAACACCAATCTGTAAATATCCACATTTTATGCCCCTAGCTTGGGTAATCCAGCATTCTCGCCCAGCCTGGATGATGTTGCCTTCCGTGCATGGAAGACGAAAGGCATGCTTTCAATACGCAATGTCTTTGACCCTGGTGGTGTGCTTCTTACCTTTCAGATTGAGGGATCAATCAATTCACTCCAGACCCTGCAGCGTTGTTATGCTGCGACTTTGGGGTCTGGGACATGGGCCCTCGTAGGTGGGAATTGATTCCCGTTTCTGACGGTTGCCAAGCAGGTTATCCTGGAACAATGGACGATTCCCGAAATTGAGACGGGCAAAGCCCGATTTAGTGCCAGATAGTCCCCGTACATTGACCTTCAAACCCACATCTACTCGCTATTTGAACGTACTACTTGGTTTTTACACCGCTCTCCATAGAAGGAACCTTGCTCTTTCGTGATGCTCCAACCCCTCCCCCCTTCCCCTTTTTTGTCCTGTTTGTCTCCCCTCTCACCCTCCCCCCCAGCCACTCCCGTACCCGTCTCCGAACCCAGGGCTGCGTCCTTTGTCCCCCCCCCATTTAAAAAAAAAATATTCACATTTTTTAATAATAATAATAATAATTATATATATATATATATATATATATATATAATTCAACATTTTTTTAATAAACCTATTTTACCATGTCAAAGTCCAAACTAAAAGAATCAGCCATGATGAAATATTGATTAAATACCTACTTATTAAATACCTATTTATTGTATATGGTCATTGTGGTACAAAGTTAGGAATCTATGCGTAGCTAGTAACATTTCCTGCAGTGATAAATGATATCTAAATGAAATGGGAATACAAGCCAATGGAAGCAAATGATTTATGAAATCAAAGCTGCATTAAAGTTATTGCTCTATGAACACATGAATATCAGGATGCTCCAGGCAAACAGTCTGTTACTTCAAGAGGTCAGAGGAATCAGTATTCAGTAAGAAATAATAACGCTATGGCATCATGTATATCTGCTGGCATATAAACTGAAGGCATATATTCTTTTGTTAGCTGGGTACAAATATGCCTTACTGTGGACTGGAGAGGTAGTTCCATCATGAAAATACCCGGAGGTAACATCTCTTTGATAAATAATTTAGCAGGCTTCTGGGTAGTGGGTAAACCTATACACAATAACCCAGATAGTATTGCAGCCTGCTTAATGAGGTCCACTAAAATGTGAGTTCAAGGACACCCGGGAATTCATAAAGGCTGTACAGGACCTGGCCTCCCCCTTCTTACGCTGCTTTACCCCTGCCTTACATCTCTTCTGTGGACCAGTGGTCTAAGCAAACACTATCCGCACAGGTTCTCCTCCACCCTGCCTGAATTCTTTAATTGATACCCTGACCCACCTTAATTTAGGTGGGCGGAGGGGTGCAGGATCGCATAGCATACCCAACGTCATTCCACTGCTGTACTGAATGTGACAGCAGATTAAAGGTTTTCCTTATGCCTGTATGACCACGAGGTTTATTGAAAGTAATATTGAATCTGATGTTGCTATTGACAACATCCCCACTTTTCCTATCCTGCATGTTTAGTAAATTTAGGCTACAGTGTCATTTTATATCACTGTTCAAGCCTCATTAATCATCTGTGCAGCTTTTCTGTGGGCTGTGTTGTATCTGAATGATTAAGTCTCTCCTCAGTTGTTATTTCCACTTAATTGAATTATACACTTCATCATACAAGTCATACCATCTTACAGCTTTCAAATATTACTGGGTTTTATGTATATTTTTTATATGTAGCATGCTATTTAATCAAATTGGTTTTATATGACATAAATATTTGATTCACAGTATCACTATTTTTTTGAAGAACAATATAGTCACTTGTGCGCAGTTTGATTAATTAAATTTATTTGCATAATAAGCAATAGAAGTATTCTTTATTTGAAACATAAGGTACACAAGTTATTGACAATGCAACAATATTTACAATTATTTACAATATTACTACTTTACCACATAAATACAATCATTCCTAATGCCCCTATGTGTCTATCGTTTCTGTTATGCTCTGAACGTGTTATGAAGACTGTTAGATACCTCTCCCTCAGAGACTGTATCTACCTGACTGTCAGGCAGTCCATGCTCCTCTATTTTCCATTATGTAAAATACAACATGAAGAAACTACATCTGGACGGTGTGCCCAGTATGAGATTTTAGGCAATCGCTATAGCGAATGGCTTGTAAACAAAAAAAAATGGTCAATATCGATAGGGCAGGCAGCAATATTTTAATAACAGGAGTTCTTCCTCCCCGCTGCCCTCCTCAATGAGTTTTAAAGCAATGTGTGGAGGTGGGGTGGACGGGGGCGTGGTGCTAGGTCTCATCTAGGGTGTCCAGAGACCTACTGACAGCCACGCATCTGGCATTAGGTTGATGTTGCAGTGGCCCATAACTAACCCATTCAACCCATTACAACATGAGGAAAGTCTTCAGATGGGACCATCCAGGGAGGACACTTCTTGCCCACCTTTTCATGTTGAGGATGTTGTTGTTGCTGAGTTGCTGGGTTGGTAGAACATATGTTCATTTTACTAAATTCATTCTTTGTAAAAATGTTGTTTTTTTATTGTTATTTGAATGAACTGATTATTATAACTTTGGATTGGTTTCTTTAATCTTCTTTCATGGTACAGAAAGTGAGCTATCCACATCTGCGCAGTCAATGCCAACAGTCATGGACATGGGAAAGCAACCACCTCAGAGAGAAGTCAACATTGATTCTGCGATACCCCAGGTTTCCCTGTGTATTGTGCCTTTAAATTGACGGTGTTATTGTGCACATATTACTGTGCATGCTGATTCTATCTCTGACCCCTGCAGCTGCTGATTTGATGAACAGGAGTTGACAGGCTACCAAGAGTCTGAGTGGGGCTGAGCTGTCTGGACAAACAGTCTAGATTGTAGTGTGCTGGAGACTTATAGTGTATGCCCAGCTTAAGTCAAGAGTGGGTAAAACCATGTTGAATTGCAGGGGGGGTAAAATGAATGTCAGTGTTTGCATGCAGAAAGAATACTTTATTTTTGCATTTTGCACACAGATACTGTCCAGCGTTACTGTTACACTGTTATTAGACTTGTGCTGGAAACATCATCTCCCACCTGTAATACTGACTGCAATTAATTAAATTTACCTCTCCTGCAATTCAACATGGTTTTGCCCACTCTTGAAAAATCTTTCGATTGGAACAATTTATCTTGTAGTGTAATGCCCAGCTTTAGATATAATTAAAAAACACACAAATAAAACAACTGATCTAGAGTTAAAATAACAGACAATACTATTATGACACAACCTACTTTGAAGAAAATATAGGTTCAAAATCTGTCTATATGTGGTACCACTCTTGCCCACTCCTGAAAAATCTTTCGATTGGAACAATTTATGTTATAGTGTATGCCCAGCTTAAGTCAGTTGTGCCTAAAGATCTGAATCTGGCTCATTGGGTGGAAAGTTACTAAAGGTCGTGTTTTGGAGTGTGAATTTCTTGCCATGATTTGCTTGTTTTTTTCTGGCGTGTTTTTAGAGTCTGTTCAAATATTTACTATAGGTCGTGTTTAGTGGTTGAGAATTTCTCACATGCGACTTTTGTCGAGTTTTAGGGCGAGTTTTGTTTTTCAGTGCGAGTTTCATTTCTCACACAGTTGAGTTTCAATTCTCACTCCGGCGAGTTTCATTTCTCACACAGTAGAGTTTCAATTCTCACTCCGGCGAGTTTCAGTTCTCACACAGTAGAGTTTCAATTCTCACTCCAGCGAGTTTTAAGTCTCGCACATACGCAGTACAAGCTACTGTAGTCACCATTTTGATTCAAAAAAATACACCCACTAATATAAGCCTTTTCATGACCTCTGACACAATAAAGACTTAACACTTCCTGGTTTGAGCCAGAGTCTTTGGCAAAAATTAGGGATAGAAGAGGGTTGGAGAGACAGTGGGCATTGCGCCCTGGTGGAGTCAGTAATCCCATGACATACGGAGCTAATCGGATGCACACTTCCCATTGGTGTAAGAGGGAGCTATGGCTGCAGGTAGTAGCTGCAGTCAACGCGGTGGGAAGGACCGAGCATGACATCGACAACTGCTGACATAAAAGGGGCTCCTCAAAAGAAGATCTCAGAGGAGAAAAAGCAGGCCAGGAAGACTGGTGGAGGAGCACGGGCACCCATCACCTACACTGAGTACAAGGAGCTGCTTCGGAGTGTACTCCCAGCCGAGGCTCTGAAAGGGATCCCACATCGGGACTCTGACATGCGGAGGAGGATGGTAATTATCTACCAATGAACAATGTCAATGTAAACTAATATGTAAATTACAAATGTAAAAATGCAAAAATGTTTTTCCTGTTAAATTTTTATTATCAGGAAGTGACTATGATGCTGGTGAGTGCCCTTCCAGCATGCTCCTCTTCTGTTCCTAAGCCCTCTCCTGTGCCTGCAACATCCTGGAGATGTTCTGTGCCACCGAGACCTCTTCCAGCAGTAGCCTCAGCTCCAAGCTCAGCATGTTCCTCCCAACGGCTCGTCATACCCTCCCGGTCTGTGATTCCCATCTTCAGGAATCCGTTGCTGCGGAGGAAGGTATATTTAAATGTAGTTATTTGTAATAGTATGAGTACATGTATATGTAAAGAAGCAAACTGGACATTTTTACCATCAACTTAGCACATGTGGCTGGTTCATAAACACATATTCCAAAATCTGTGTGGTGTAAAAGGCACTGACTGTGATAACATTGCCCTTAGATGGGCACCCCACTAAATCATAGACTTACAGTGATGCGTGTTATCGCATTTCTTTTGTGACACCTAAGGTATACTGTGTAGCCATTGGCTATAGCACACAGCGAGATAAAATTACGTAAAGGTGTGTTAAGAGCATTTTAGAAACATAGAAAGTGACGGCAAATAAGAGCCACATGGCCCATACAGTCTGCCCCATTGTGTATTTAAAACTATACCAACCCAAATTTAAGAATACCCTTATATTTATCCCAAGCATGAAATGGTGAATAAATCCCTTTCCTATTCAGTATTTTGAAATGTAATGCCATTAATGGTGTATTGAGCATTAGGGTTTTTATGTCCTAAGTGCATGATTATGCATTTTTTGGCATTAGACTGCAGTTGACACACTCTTGATCATTCCTCTAGTCTATCTAGATCATTCATCATTGTTTTCACCCCTCCTGTTGTGTCTACCCTGTTAGATACCCTGTTGTGTCTACCCTGTGTAATCTGCAAAAAGGCATATTTTTCCCTCGATACCATGTCACCAATAAATATATTAAATACCACAGGTCCAAGTACAGATCCCTAGGGAACTCCAATGGTAACCCTACCATCCTCTTAATGGATTCCATTTACTACAACTCTTTGTTGCTTATTTCGCAACCAAGATTGTATCCAGTCAGCCAATTTTGTTTCCAATGCCAGGTTTTCTAGCTTGTTTAACAGTCTGCGATGAGGCACTGTGTCAATAGCCTTACTAAAATCTAGATAAGCTATGTCCACAGCTCCCCCTTGATCAACTACCTTTGTGACCCAGTCAAAAAATTCAAGCAGATTCTTTGGGGTATAATTACTAAGCGGAGAGTTTGCAGTGAGATTGAAAAGTGGGGATGTTGCCCATAGCAACCAATCAGATTCACGCTCTCAGTTTCATTTTACACACTGGAGAATTTAAACTCAAATCTGATTGGTTGCTATGGGCAACATGACCACTTTTCAATCTCACTGCAAACTCGCCACTTAGTAAATATACCCCTTTGACTTGATCTTACCTCTGCAAAACCATGCTGTTTGGGGATCTTCTAAGTTATTTGATTTTAAATATCCTACAATTTATTTTTTAACAAGGTTTCCATTAATTTCCCTATTACTGATATTAGACTTACTGGTCGGTAGTTGGAAGCATCCTCCCTACTTCCACTTTCCTCAGCTTGCACCTTTGCTGCCCTGATAACCCCCTACTCGTCTCTGAGGCCATTTTTTTTCACTCTCACTATAATTCCTACCTATTTAGTGAACCATATTGGCTTCCTTTTTCTGCGATTTTTCCTAACCTTTCTGACACAAAGGTCTGTTGCCTTTAATAATGCACATTGTATAAAGTTTCCACTGCTCCTGCACCCCTTTTATATGCCTTCCCTCCACCAAAGACTCACCAACACATTTTCCCAACTGTAAAAAATTGACTTTTCTAAAATCTAGCACCTTTGTGATTGTGTGGCCTGAGCCTCTCTCTGTTTTTATATTAAACCATACTGCTTGATGATCACTAGATCCTANATTCTCTCCATCACAGCATTATAGTCTTATGTTTGACGTATGTTATGTGTCATGGATTGGTTTAAAAACCAACAGACTAAAATTTCATGGTTGTATAGCAATTTAGTTTTTCTTTACCTTTTTCATCTTTAAACGTGCAAAAATAAAATAAAGTAAATAAAAAATTAATGCAGAACATGAATATGTGATGCTACGATGTCACAATCGGAACATGTATAGTGGGCTGAAGCCCAAGGTCAAGGAGAAAACACATGACATAAAAAGTAACAGTATTTTTACAATAACCTGTTACATTGGGCACTGCAAAGGAGGTATCAAAAGTCTTGTGCAGGAGCTGTTTAATGGAAACCATAAGCCAGTATAATATTATAATGTAACGACAATCTGAATTAATTAAAAAACTCACAGGCTAAAAAGGTGTTAATTATCCAGTTTCATGTCTGTATCCCTGACCTACTGTTTTCCTTATTTGCTGGCTCACTATCTCCTGCGCTGTCACTGTCTGCTTCCAAATCCTATGACCATGGCTGTTATAAGGCCAGATTATGGAGGAGACAGCACGCCCACACAATATCTGCCACCTTACTAGGAGCATAGAGGAGCTGGCCAACTGACTTGTCAAGACAATGGAACTGAGATTTTAACAGCCCAAAGGTACGTTCTATCACACATCTAGTCTACCAGTGTGCCTCGTTATCGGTGTTGTGCAGGATTATCAGGATGCAACAGTGGTGTCATTAGCCAGGAGCAACACTGACTCGATCTGAATCACCTGTGGAGACACAAAATACAGGCATTATGATTACATAGCTTATATTAGACGTTGATGCAATTCGCAAAGGCATACATACCTAAAAGCCAGCTACAAATTCATGATTGAGGGCTGATCGGTTTAGAATATAGGCATCATGACAAGAGCCGGTAAAGCTAGCATAAACACTCATTATCCTCTGCTTAGCATCACAGACCACCTGTACATTGAGGGAGGGGAGTGATAATGATGTCTATTGCAATAGACAAAAGACCTCCCTCTAGGTGGCCTCAGTGCAATATGAGTGCAATCTATGGCTCCCAGTACAGATGGAAACCCTGAGAGCTCATAGAATGCTAGTTTCAGCTCTCGCCTCTCTGCGTGCCGGCGGCGAAAACAGACATGTTTGCGCATAATTTTACACAGAGCACTTAACACTTGAGATAAGTGTCTGGAAAACGTTGGCTGTGAAATTCCAAGGACCTTCCCAGACACTGACTTAGAGGAGCCAGTGGCCAGAAAGTGAATGGAACACAATAATTTATGAAGCCCAGACACTGCATGACACCGGGCGGTATCAGGCTTCAAATACCCTCTCGCCTGTTCATAAAGCCTCTGTGGTTAAGCCAAAACATTTTAACAACCTCCTGATCAGACAGGGAGGCAAGGTCCAACAGCACTTGCAAGGTGCGTACGTTCCTGAGAAACATAAGCTGGGTCTGGACCGGGGGCTGGAGATGGTCAGGGTCCTCCTGTCCTTCAGCCACTGGAGGCTGAGGAATTTCTCCCTCCATGAGGCCGCACGCCAGTAAGAAAGCCATGACACAAACTCCAAGGTCAGTAGAGGTACTGCATCCCACACAGACACACCCATAAATGACCATTTATATAGGGTTCCTAATTAGGCTTAGGTGTGGTTATTTTCCTAAATTTTCATAGTGTAAGTGTCTCTGTTTATGCGAGTTTAGCAAAACTCACATGCAAATTTTCGGCGAGAAAACATCCCAAACTATAGTGAATACTATCAAATGTACTGTATGTCAGACATGGTAAAACTCGCCCCAGCAGGTTTTTAAGAGCAAGTCTCAAACCAGCGAGAATTCACAAACACAACCTATTCTAAATACTGAACTCACCCTAAAAGCAAAACCCTAAAATATGCCACGCTGAGCCGAGATTTTAAACACGACCTTTAGTAACTTTCCCCCATTGAGAGAATTTTTTGAAAGTGTTAAACATTCATGGTCATCATGTATCAGACCATACATGTCTATAATAAATATTCACGTTAGTAACAAGAATACATATGATTTTGCACATATAAAATCATGTTGATTAAATGGTTTCATTTTCTGCTCAATCAATTAACACATTACTTATTGTATTAATTATACAATTTGTAGTCTGAATCACTGACCTAATTTTCACCTGGTCAGATGCTACTGTAACTATCGCACCTTCACTTTCTGTTACCAGTTCTTCTTGCCATGGTTGTTTTAAAGCAAGATTGTGTGGCAGACAGCAAGACCACACAATATAAGGTGTATAAAGAAGTTGACCACCAGACTTATCAAAGCACATACCTAGATTTTAATAGTCTAAAGGTTCTATGACACATCTAGTGGCCCTGTGTGCCGCATTATATAGGTGTTGTGTGTGATTCTTAGGATTAATTAGCCAGGAATGACACCCATATCCTTTTCTTTTAAAATAAAAATAGTGAATTAATAAAGACTTACAAAAATTTTAAAAACAAAATATAGAAGGAATGTCTCCCGATTAAAATACCAGCCCTTGGGCATTTGACTTTGCTTAGATCAAATAGGGATGACTGCTTTAGGATATAAGCGTCATGACATGAGCTGAGAAAAGCAGGAAAAACACTCATAATTTGTTGTTTATTATCACACACCACCTGCACATAGTGGTAGTAGTGTCTAGTTGTATACAAATTGGTACGACCCCTAGATGGCCTCAGTGGAACGTGTGAGCAATCTATGGCTCCCAGCACTGATGGAAAACCTGAGAGCAAGTAGAAATACTGCTTAAGCTCACGTCGCTCTGCATCTTGGCTGGGGAAACAGACATGTGTGCAGAATATTTAACGCACAGCACTTATAAGAAATACGTTTCTGGAAAATTTTGCCTGTGAAATGCCAATCACTCTGCAAGATACTGTCTTGTAAGTGCCAGTAGCAAAAAAGTGAATGGCACAAATAAAATTTTGCCTTGATTGACAAGTGTCTGGCTCTAAATACTCTCTCACCTGTTCATATATGCTCAGGTGCTCATATATGCTCATATAACTGCACTGAACTCCTAATCAGACAGGGAGGCCAGTTCAAAATACACCAAAAACAATCATACATGACAGATGATTCCCTGCTGGGGCTGGACCTGGGGCTGGTGATGTTTAGGTCCTCCACTCCTTCACTTGACCTGTGTGCTAGCATTCTGCCTTCTGAGGTAATGGCAAGTATTGCAGAGAAACACATCAAGGATACAGAAAAAAAAACTTGGTTTCTTTGCAAATTGGATGAATTTGTGGAAATACTATATGTATGTTGTATATTGAACCAACAGGTGGAAATGTCAGTGATACTTTAAAACAACTTACTCTTGATTACAAACAGCTTGTCCCATGTACAAGCTGGAGAGACTGACCACACAAACCTGGTGTAAGTATTGCTCTCATTGAACTAGTAGCGAGTATGGGCGCTCTGTTATACTGTCTATTGTCCCATAAGAATTCCATCTGTTACTTACCGAAGCGTGAGAAAATTAACATCTTAAATCTGAGGACGGAATCCTCCCACTTGTCCAGGAGCGAGTGTGAACAATCTTCAAATCCGAGACGGTCTAAAAGTGCTGAACCATCCAGCGGCCTAAATCAGTAAAGGAAATTCATACTACTGAAAGCTCATAACGTTTATAGTGTTCAAAATAGCACTAATTATTCATCTATACAAAGACATCAAAGGCACACACACACACATATATATATATATATATATATATATATATATATAACATTAACCATTTGTTTCCAAGCAGCAGCTGCAATCACAAATCTGCCGAGGAGGTGTAAAAACACAAAGGTGATGAGCATATTCTCATTCAACAAGTTTGATCTTTGAACTCCAGTGTCAGTCCTATATATACCGTTATGGTGCTTTTTGTAATAATAAAGTTTCATCAGAATAAAATATTGGTTCATTTATATATATTTTTATTAACTTGCTTCAGCTGATATTTGTCTAATTATGTTATATATATATATATATATATATATATATATATATATATATTTACTTTGGATTTACGCATATCTGTTGTTTTTTTTTAGTTAGTTACTGGTTAACTGCAGTGTGCTGACACATTATTACTTTTTTATGATGTACATACAAATATATACTGCTGCTAACTCAGGCACAACCATGCAAATATACTTTAACATGGGTACTTGAAATAAAGATTCAGAGACAGGTTTTCCAGTGTACGCAGTGCCTTTACTGCCTAGACACAGCGTGATGATAATACACACACTAGGGCCTGGACAAACAGGTAAATAATATAAAACAGAATTAGAAAGTCTCCATGTAGCACCCCTCCAGAATATTTCCTAATCAGGAATATTACTGAACACAGGTTCTTTCTCTTCCCTTAAGTGTACTCAAGGGAAAATATAGGGTAGGATTTTAGAGTTCACTAAGAAAACTGTCTGTTGCATTTTCTTTTATTCCCAGTTGATCATAAATGAAGCCAAATAGACAAAACTAAAGTATGAGTTATAACAATTCTGACAAAGTTATTTTATTTTTATTACTTAACTTCCTTAAACAACAAAAATTCTTACAACTATCTTGTTAATATTCATCTAAAAACCTTTAGCAAATTTACAACATTCATTTACCGTAATTTCCATCCAAATTTTAACAATAATATGAAAATGCCGGAGGACCAGATACCACTTATGATAAGACAACAGATGCACGGAGCAACACTTAGTTTATTGCACCCACAGTAAGACTACTCACTTTTACACTCATATTAAAAGAACAAAAATAGGGATATCAAAGCATGAATAACTTTAGAATTCCAGGCAACCTTTAGTTAACTGCACCGATAGTAAGAAAATGGATTCACTAAGCACTATCAGTGCCAGATTAAGGTCCTGTTGGGCCTGGAGCTGACATTTTTAAAAGGGCCTATTTATGCTTCACTCTCCGCCCCCCCCCCCATGCCCACTGTAATGACAGCCCCCCCAGTGATGTGATGACATTGCCCCGGAATTTTAAATCATTTAAAAAAATTTTTATTTAGATCATTTTTTTTACCGCTGATCTGCCGCCCGGCACAGGCGCTTGCCTGAGTTCGCCTAATGGGCGCGCAGGCCCTGTGTGAGAGAGAGGGGGTAGACAGCCAGCGAGAGAGAGACAGAGAGAGACAGCCAGTGAGAGAGACAGCCAGAGAGAGAGAGAGAGACAGCCAGCGAGAGAGAGAGAGACAG
>JABWIB010002123.1:49983-61165 GCA_016617825.1 Platyplectrum ornatum | reverse complement strand
CATGAGAGTGTAATAGTCATGAGAGTGAAAAGCTGAATCTGGCCCTCTGTTACTACCCAGTCTTGGTTTAAGATGCTTGTTATAGATTGTAAATTGTTGCATAATGTGCTTTTTTTAAAAATTTACATTTCTACAACATAAAACAAATGATAAAGGTCCCTGGACACTGTGCTATGGTTTTACATATGTATCAGAGTGAAGCTGAACAGGCAGTGTGGGGAGACAGTTCCTTTAATCCATCACCAAAGATTGATTGTGGTTTATAAATGGTCCTTCACTTCAATTCCTTCCATTTGTTAATTTTAAATCAGGGTTGTGGGATAAATAGAGGAGCACTTAGAACAATAGCTGTGCATAAAAGAGTTAGGATCAGGGGTAAGGTGCTAGCTTTCGCATATATCTAGATAGCAATGTACTTTTAAATATATCAGTAACAGTATACAGTTTGGTTGGTATGTAGCACACACACACACGTTTGTGGGTCAATCTGGTCTGGTCATTTCTCTTTAAATGTAATTTTGGGGCTTCATTCAGTGTAAAGCTGGATACATACTTTTCCCAAATAACAATTAAAAATAAAAATATTTACCACATGACTATCCATCATACACACAATAGGTATATGATTTTTACATGAGTTAGTTACAATCATATCTTCTTAATACACCCTTTCTCTCCCCTGTCACAGATAGAAAATTGTCCAGTTATGTGCCCAAAACCCGACCTTAAGTCCTACACTCAAATTACTCTACAGAAAAAGTTCTAAGGCCTCCCTTCACCCATCTTCCCCATCTATGTAAATCTGATTTTATTTTCATTTATTTATTTACATTATTTTATATAGCATCATCATATTACGAAACGCTTTTACAATTTGACATGACAGGGTGGTAACAGAATTGGTGGGGAAGGGGGCCCTGCCCGTAAGCTTGTAGACCACATACATACGAACAATATAGTCAGCTGCCAATTAACCTACAGGTATGATTTTGGGTGTGGGAGGACAGTGGAGCACCCGGAGGAAACAGACGCAGTCAGGGTGAACATAAAAACTACTCACAGATAGGGTCTTGTCCAGGAATTGAACTAACAACCAGTCCCAGTTTTGAGCATCTTCCTTAAGTATCTCAATAAAGGGGCTAAGCGGTATATTTACTAAGCAGGGAGATGACAGGGAGATTGAAGACTGGGGAAGTTGCCCATGGAAACCAATCAGATTCAAACTCTCAGTTTCATTTTACATACTGGAGAATGTGAACTCGAATCTGATTGGTTGCCGTGGGCAACTTCCCCACTCTGCAATCTCCCTGTTTAGTAAATATACCCCTAAATCTCAACTGGAAGTCCCCACACTCTTCATCCATTAGTATTAAGTTTCAATGTATTGATTACTATAGGTCAAAGGAAGATTTCTTATTCTCATCACCTCTCTCTAATATTCTGAGTCTTCTCCATGATCGTTTGTCCCTGTAATAGGCTTACCCTAGTGTACCAACCCCGTTCCTTGTTGTGGTCTTTCTCTGTCTTACCCCCCTCCCTCTTACAGGTTTATCTTTGGACCACCTATCAGCCTTGTTACTGGTGAACTGATTAGTTTCTTCCCTCACTAAAGGTTTAAACGTATTGGGATGTTTTTTGTTTCATGCATCATTATTGGACTTATATTTGTTGTGACTTAAGTACATGCCCCATGTTCTATTGTCATGTGACATTAACTTGAAAATAAAGAATAAATAAATAAATAAAAAATAAGGCCCAGGTCTGCATCCAGTCCTAAAGCTAGGTACACACGGTAAGATAAATTGTATCCAATCGAAAGATTTTTCAAGAGTGGGTAAAACCATGTTGAATTGCATGGGAGGTTAATTGCAATCGGTATTACAGGTGAGAGATGATGTTTCATAGCACAAGTGTAATAACAGTGTAACAGTAACGCTGGTCAGTATCTGTGTGCAACATGCAACAATAAAGTATTCTCCAAGCATGCACACACTGACATTCATTTTGCCTCCCCTGCAATTCAACATGGTTTTACCCACTCTTGAAAAATCTGTCGATTGGATACAATTTATCTTACCGTGTGTACCTAGCTGAGGAAAAACAGGTTATATGTGGTATATGGAGAACAATTCAGTAAATGCAAACAATCGTTAAAACATATTCATAATAAAAAAAATAATATAAACACTAGGGCCTACATTTACTAAGCAGGGAGATTGCAAAGTGGGGATGTTTCCCATAGAAACCAATCAGATTAAAGCTCACCTTCCCCAGTATGTAAATAGAAACTGACATCTTGATTCGGATTGGTTGCTATGGGCAACTGCAACATCCCAACTTTTCAATCTCCCTGCTTAGAAAATTTAGGCCCAGATGTTTGTTTATATATATATATATATATATATATATATATATATATATATATATAAATGAACACACAAAATGGAGTCTGCACATTGGTCTGTAAGCTAATACAATGCAGGTGCTTGAAAGGATATGTATATAATATATATACAAATATATATATCTGTATGAGACAACCGATAATTGTGCTCTAAATAATATTCCTGTATTTTTCTAAATGATAAAATGTAGATAATGTAATAATTTGATTAGTAACTAAATCTGAAGAGAAATCAATAGAGAGAGATAGTAAACCCGCAGCTCAGTATGTCTTTGCACTATATATAGAATATTATATAGATTATTATGCCTCTTCAATACTCTGTGCCCTAAAGCAGACACCGACCTCTTCCTGGTTGCCATGGTGATAGCTGATGCTTCCTGATTTATGAATGGAATTGATTGGATGCCGGAGTGAGTTTTAAGGCTGCAAACGGAGATTCTCATTGGGTGAAACCTGTCACTGTCGCCAGGGGAAAGATACAGATCAGGATCCACTCGTATAAACAGTGGAAATAAGTTTTGTGATTCCAATCCGGCGTGAGTGTAGCAATGCAATGCTGCAGCCTCATTGTTATTCCATGAGAGTATAATGATGTGACAAGTGGATCGCTTCAGCTTTCACACCTTTACCCTTTGCTTTTCCTTTAATCTGCCTAGGAATGATTGATGACTGTATGTTCCTTATTCAGAGAATATTATTATGATAGCACTATAAACAGTAATACATAAATAAGGATTTCATCTTTTTTATCCATACTTTTTCGTCATCCTTACTTTTTCGAAAAACATAATACCAACATATAAATGTTCCCTGTATTTTATTTAAGTATTAAGTGTTTATTTTTTTAGTATGTAAGTAAAAAACATTTTTATGGATGGAATAGTATATCGAAAGGCATACTACATCCATTCATACCGCCAATAGCTCCAACAGCTGCCAGCTCAGGGGAAGGTCAGGGTTAGGCAGCAAGGAGGGGAAGGTTAGGGTTATGCTGTAGGGAGGGGAAGGTTAGGTTATGCTGCAGGGAGGGGAGGGTTAGGTTATGCTGCAGGGAGGGGAGGGTTAGGGTTAGGCTGTGGGAAGGGAAGGTTTGGTTATGCTGCAGGGAGGGGAGGGTTAGGGTTATGCTGCAGGGAGGGTTAGGGTTATGCTGTAGGGAGGGGGAGGTTAGGTTATGCTGCAGGGAGGGGAGGGTTAGGCTGTGGGAAAGGGAAGGTTTGGTTATGCTGCAGGGAGGGGAGAGTTAAGGCTGTGGGGAGGGAGCATTAGGGTTATGCTGCAGAGAGGAAATGGTTGGGGTTATGCTACGGGGAGGGTTATGGTTATGCTGCAGGGAGGGAAGGGTTTAGGCTGAGGGGAGGGAGAATTAGGCTGCAGGGAGGGGAGGGTAAGATCAGAGTTAGGTTGCAGGGAAGGAAGGGATGGGGTTATGCTACGGGGAGGGTTATGGTTATGCTGCAGGGAGGGAAGGGTTTAGGCTGTGGGGAGGGAGAATTAGGCTGCAGGGAGGGGAGGGTAAGGTCAGAGTTAGGTTGCAGGGAAGGGAGGATTAGGGTTAGACTGTGGGGAGGGGATGGTCTGAGTTAGGCTGCGGGAAGAGGGAAATGTCAGGGTGAGGCTGTTGGAAGGGAAAGGTAATGGAGGAATAGGGTAATGGAACGTAAGTGTTAGGGCAGTGGTTCCCAAACTTTCTCAGGTCGAGGCACCCTTAAGGTCTCCAAAATTTTTCAAGGCAACCCTAAGACACAATCAATTCTAATTTTTTATGTTTTTGAGTCAAAATAATGTAATTACTATTTAGGTGAAGACAGAAATTCTCCAGGTTGACATCAAATCTTGTGTTACTCCTATACAAGACGTAAAATTGTGCTTCTAAGTAACACTGGCAGTGTTGCACCATATCAGAAAAAACATTCCGTGGCACCCCAATGACAGCGTCGCGGCACCCCAGGGAGCCACGGCACACAGTTTGGGAACCACTGTGTTAGGGTAAGAATTAGGAGAAGGGAGTGGGAGTTGTGAAACTCGTGCTGTTGGGGACCCTCTTTCGGCGCTTCTATGCCAATGCGGTTCTTTTGTCTACGAGAGCCCTGTCAAAATAAAGGCTGTTTGCAACGGCAACCTACAAACTATTACTAAGGCATCCCAGATTTTTATTTTATTTTTATTTGTGATTTATATGGTTACTAGATCTAATTAGCGTCCTATTATGAGCAGTAACATAGATGTTTATAGGTGAATTCTCAGCAGATGTCTGCAAACCAACTTTGTATTTACAGGAAAATAAAATCAATTAAGAAACAATTAAGAGACAAAATTTCGGTTTGGCAATGGTAATTCTGCAATCAATAGTCCAAGTAAATTACTTGACTTGAGTGGAAATTAAGGTTTTCTGAAAAAAACAAAAACGATTTCTTACGCGTCTGGCAAATGGAATTCTATTTTGTTTGAAGAGAACTAGGGAGTTCTCAGTAATGGGTTGCCGTCACTAAGAGGCTGTCAGTATACCACAGGGGTCACCAGAGCACTCTCTGTATTAGATGATAGTCACTAGCATACTACAGTCACTGTACAGAGATCATTAGACATGTCTTTATTGTCAGTCAGAACATATATTTGTCTGGAACTCTTTAACATAACAATGTTTCTTATAACTATTGTCTATACTAGGGGGTGACATTGTGATGCTTGGTGTATAACTTTTCAATACACTTTGGTGATTCTTCAAAAAAGACTGGTCGAGTGACATTTATTTTTTCACCATACAGTATATTACCTACTAGCACCTCCAGCAAGTACCTATTCTGGATAAGAGGAGTGACAGTACTCTCTTAGACTGTATGTATATGTATATATGTATACAGGTAGTGGAGTGTTGGTAGTAAGCTCAATAGCTCACTGTGTACATATTATTCATTATTCTTTAATACTGTAAGAAGGATTGGTGTGCGAGGATTGGCCCACAGGCTATGCTCGTGTATATATATATATATATATATATATATATATATATATATATATATATATATATATATATAAAGTTCCAGTGAGGAGGCACACCAAGACTCTTGTGAAGTCCTTTTATTGAAAAATCCGGGAGTGCCGCTCTATTGGGATACACATATATATATATATAATATTATATATATATATATAATATTATATATATATATATAAATATATATAATATATAAAATATATACTATATATAAAATATATATATATATATATATATATATATATATATATATATATATATATAAAAAGGAAGAAACATGAAATATAAATATGTAAAACAAAGGATGTAATATGCTAATAGCATGACCATAACAAGGGTAGAGGGAGGGATGTAGGTCAGAGCAATTAAGAGAGGGGGATGAGGATAGAATAGAACTGGTCAGTGGTACTTGACCTGATTCTTTCATTGCCAACTGGTACACAACACCACTTCCTGAGATTGTAAGGTGATACCTGATAGAGCGGTGGATATGTGCTAAGGTCAACTAAACTAAATAAAAGAGTCCCCTTTGAGCTTTGTCTTACTGCTGTGCTTCCCCAGAAAGGCTGATTAATAACTACTATAGCAGGTACCGGGTACACCAGCAGATGGATACATAAGTTTGAAAGTTAAACTTCTTGCTGTGAATCGGACACAAGAGAATCCTGATGGTACGAGTTAAACTATTTACATTTCATCCTTGGAAGTAGCCGGCTGCAGACTGGCATCATTGTCTTCTATCTGTACTCGAGCGCTCATATGATTTGGGACATAAAATAAACAGGATCAGTCTGAGCCCAGCTACAGCTGCATTGTTTAAGGAAAACATCTGTTTGGGAATAACACATTTCTCTGGGCTGGAATAGGTAATGTAATGAGGACAAGATTCATGCAATACACATTGTTAAACACGGACTGTTTATTTGTGTCCATATTAAAAAGCTGCCAGATCCGGCTGCTATGGAAACACTACCATATACACCATATAGAGAAGCTGCAGGAGCTTTTATTAGCCGAGTATTGCTCGGATGACACCTAATACATCACAACTGCTTTAATATTGTGCTTTTTTTCCCCTGTATAAATACATACAAAATATCTCAACAGTATGTTCTAAAAAGCATAAATTAGCAGTTTCAATAATAATAATAACAATAATAATAAAAATGCAGATACACATATTTATCATGTCAGAATGTAATTTTTAGAGTCAAAACATGCTGGTTGGTTCATTGGCAGCTGACTAAATTGTCCTTAATGTATGTAAATGTGTCCATTAAATAATTAATATTTATTACATTTTGTCTGTATGTATCTCTCCTACAGAGTGTAAGTTTGCGGGCAGGGCCCCCTCCCCAAACATTTTGTCTTTTACCACCCAGTCTTGTCTTGAGTGTCAAATAAATCCATGTTGGATTTAAAGATATACAGTATCCTAAGTGCTGTACTTGGGAGAGGAGTCCACATATGTTATATGCAAACAATAGAAGCAAAAACAGGGAAGACAAGGAGGGTGTGTTTCCCAAGGTGCGCCATTCAAGAAATTGCAGAGGCACCCTGTATGACTGAAAGTTATACAAACTTAACAGTAATCTGTTGGCCAGTAATAGTTAATGACACTGGCTGTCAGATTCTTGACAATACTCTTGCTGGCCAAGCCTTTTCCACCAATCATAGAAAAGCTCACGTTAAGTACAGCCTCTGCAGAGCAGCTGGCATAAGAATGTCCTCATCAGCTAGTGAGGGAAGTGGGTTAAAAGAAGCACAAGAGCTATAAATCTGGGAATAAAACAATTTATGGTTATAACTGTATTAATGCTTCTAAAAACAATATTACATTATAGCAATCAATGAGATGAAAGCTATTTGAAGAAAATGCTCAAAAGAGTGGATGTTAGGGGTAGCAACTTCAACTTTACTAGGGCTAGTACATCGACTTTGATGATCGATACAAAAAAGGGACATAATGAGATATTTGTATGTTTTCTAGCAAAAAAAACCCCCAATAATTAAGATTTATTTATTTATTTTTTCATTCTATTAATCTACATAACGTTATATTAAAAAGGGGCACAAAGCTTTCAATGGAAAGTTTCAGACTTTAGGGACTATTGACATACTCACGAATTACTCACAAATGTCCAAAACCATTTGAATTGCAGGGGACTAAAATTTCATTACTTGCAAAAAGTATTAGAGTTGAGAGATGATGCTTCCAGCACAAGTGTAATAACAGTGTAACAGTAACGCTGGTCAGTATATGTGTGCAACATGCAACAATAAAGTATTCTCCCTGCATGCAAACACTGACATTCATTTTACCTCCCCTGCAATTCATCATGGTTTTGTCCACTCTTGAGTAAGTCAATAGAGCCTAAAGTCTGAATCTGGTCCGATAAGGGAAAGTAAATACTGCAACTGTGAACGGTTAGTTACTACTGACACAGCGTCACATTATAATATTGGTATCTTCTTTCTTGCAGGTCTGTTCCTGGCTGTTATTGTCAGAGAGTCCGGGGAGACTTGAAAAGATTTTAATGATCAGAGAGAGAACACACAATTCCTCTGCTACTATTTGGTGAGCTGCAGGAAACTCTCAATGCTTGCTAATTAGAGAGAGGCACTGGTAAATATCTGTCTGGGTGTAAGCTGATTTCCACCAAAACCTTCAAATTGCAAAAAAACTAAACAGCAGAAAATATCTGTGCAGAATAATGAGATTTCTAAAAAAAAAGAAAACTTATTGTTTGGCATTTGCATGGGAAAGGGAGAGGTTTAAGACTGAGGGAAAGACCATGCTGAAATGTGAGGGGTGCATATGAATACACATTTTTCATTTTGTTTTTCATTGCAGGGTACATTTTTTAAAATTATATTTATTATTTAGCAAATAGAACTTACATACTGCGCAGCTTTATGAGTAATCTGTAAATTACAGTTGAGTTAGGAAACTTCCCTTCTTAAATCTTATTTTGTTTTAACTTTGCTCAGGACCAGCCCCATTATAATCTGTATTGACTTTAACTGATCTACCATATCGACTTACCATATATGCCTCATATGAAATGGTAACACCAATTCCAAATCCTACTAGATGTTGGATGGTGACATATGTATGGATTGCACCATTTTTTAAATGTCTTCTATTACAACTGTGCTATGAAATGTGCACCTAAGAACTCCACTGGGAGGATACATTAACAGGTGAGTACTTAATACCATATTTAGGGTAAGTGCTAGGCTTGGAATAGGGTAAAGGTGAGGCTTGGATTAGTATTAGACTTAGATTAGCGCCAGGGTTGGAGTTACACTTAGCAATAGTGCTAATTTAAATATTAGCAACGCTAAGGTCGCAAAATCACCATCTTTCCACGTCTTTATTATCAACATTTATGCATTGTCCAGCTAAGGTTGTCGACTTTATAAATGTTGGCAAAGTGTCGCCCATACTAATACACCACACCTAAGGAATGTACATGACTGACAGGACCACAGTAAGGCATATAAAGGACTAGGGATAAAAAAAATATGTAGCATGTTTGTGGAGGCACTTGCAGTCATGATACCTATACCTAGATACTAGGACATATGACCAGAAAGCTACAAATCATAAGGATTACAGAAGATGTGCATCTGCAGGCCTATAAATATCCTGTTATATGTAAAGTGCTGATAAATAAGTTTCATCCAATTATGTAAAAAATATATAATAAGTAGAAAGAAAATTCCTTGATACCTGAAGGTTTCTGGATACTCGGCTATGGCCATATTGATGACATCGATAGCATGCTTATATTGCTTCTGTGCGGATAAGAGAAGGGCCAGCAGGTGAAGACAGTGGAGATCATCTCTGCGAAGCTTAAGTGCCTCCTGAAGGTGCTCTATGGCATCCGCTATCTGCAAGAAATCTGATTATTAATGTCAATTCTATATACAGATCCAGCTATACGTATTTATATACATATATTAGTGTCATTACGTAGACAGAGGTCCAAGTAGGATCTTATGGGTACAGGTCAAAAGGCTAAAGAGAGAGGACACAGTGGCGTTGGTCAGAGGTACTTGACCTGAATCGATCATTGGTAACTGGTACAAAACACAAATAGAGGAGAACCTCTGTTGTAGCTGATGGCTCTGCCCTGTCCTCCGCACCATATTTATGAGCATGGTTCCACTGTTCTGCTCTGTTAAATATATTGACTGATGTGAGCGCTGTTTGCTCGCTTTTAAATTACGTGGGATGTTAATTAAGTTAGGACATATAACAATGACAGCGCTGCTCTAATACTGGGGTCATGGTGGAGGGTCTGCAATATATCAGCATGCCACAATTATAAAACAGAACATTAAAAAAAGAACATACATAAACAACAAATACGCTTGTATACCTCAAAGGATGATTGTCAGACAGACTGCGGACCAGTGGTGTTTCTATTAAGAGTACAGGATGGGCAGTGCACAGGGGCTCCATAGATAAGGGGACCCAATGGCAGCCACCCTGCACCCAAACCGCTTGACTGGCTAAAGGAAGTGGACTGATTTTTAATGGTGGGCCACAAGCCTTTGTATGCCTCTTCTGGATTTACCTTAATGATATTTATTGATAGGCTAAGAAAAAACTAAGAAAATAAAAGTGAACAGAGATATATAGTTTTCGATTAAGTCAGTGGGTGAAGTGAGGTTATGGCATACCCCTGTCCAACATCCAATTTAACATAAGGCCAGTTTGGTCACTTTGGTCACACTTTTATGTCATAATACAAGCATGACCACAATAAAATCCTATGGACCTGGTACCTGGAGAGGCGCTGCAATCATCAACATCATCAATCATCCTCATATCATATAATAAAAGGCCAGTTTGGTCACTTTAGTCACGCTGCAATCTACAGCGAGATGATAGATGCCGCTGTTTAAGGACTGGAGGATTCCAGGGACCAAACATCAAAAGGGTCCCAGGCAAAGTACAAGGTAAAGCCCTTGCGGCTGCAATATCCCTATTGCAGTGTCATTTATAATGGGCAGTTCGGTCATGAGTGTCATGATGCAATTTTGGGAGATAGATGTCGCTGTGGCCTGGAGGTAGGAAGAAACACATGGTCTCATGTAGGAAGAGAGACCAGGGCTAGTTCAGTTTATGCATAAAAAAACAGATAACACTTGGGGGCATGTCCACAGAAGGAGCGGGGCTTCCTATTCACTGTACAGTCAGCACAACCCATTTTAGTCAGTACAGTTTAAAACCGGTTCTGTAACGGGTAAATATGCTATTGGAGGGTACGTACTGTATACACGTCTATATACCCTGATATACATATTATACATATATATATATATATATATATATATATATATATCCCAAATGAAGCAACTGCGAGTGTTTCTGCAAGTAATTCTTATAGGATGAATCCAATGACCTGTATATTCATGTCATTCAGCAAATGTTTCCTTTCACCTTGATTCACACAGCTAAAAGAAATATTTCCCAGCCTCATTGACTGACCCAAGGATGTTGAGAACGTATTAATCGAAACATATGATAAGGGGATATCCTCTCTGATATTTGATTAAGTTATGGGATTTGAAGGACACTTTCGTATTATGTATAATGTATTATTCGAATATTTAACACACACACACATTAGATAGATAAATATTAGTTAGATAAATATTAGATAGATATGAGATAGATAGATAGATATGAGATAGATAGATAGATAGATAGATATGAGATAGATAGATAGATAGATAGATAGATAGATAGATATGAGATAGAT
>JABWIB010002122.1:17956-38416 GCA_016617825.1 Platyplectrum ornatum | reverse complement strand
GGGTCAATTAGGCCCATTTCATGCAGGAGTTTAGAGAAGGTGGTGACAGTAGGGCCTACGTGTCTAGCGAGTTCAGTCCATCGGTCTAGGGTTGAGTCAAGGACATTNTTAAAGTCGCCCATACAGATCACGTCTACACCCGGGGACTGGGAGATGAAGGCTGCCGCNTTGCCCAGGACATCGCTAGCATACGGTGGAGGAATNTATATGCCCAGTATAAGCAGAGGGATAGAATGTACAGTAGCACGGAGAAATACATATCTACCATATGGATCAATGCTAGCACAGTCTAGGGAGAAGCGCAGACGTTTGTGAAGTAGGATGGAAACACCACGTGAATTGTTAGTAAATGGAGCATGGTATGCCCAGCCTACCCAGGGACGTTTGAGCGACAATAATTTACCCCCCGTCAAATGGGTTTCAACCAGACAAATTATGTCAGCATTGGACTTTTTAGCTTGGGTAAGTACCAAAGATCGTTTGACCCGATCATTAATGCCTCTAGTGTTCCAGGTGAAAAAGGTGAGGTCTACACTACCCCTCGTAGCATGTGGAGCTGTCATAGGGTACAAGATAGTAAGGGTTGAGAGGACCAACACACATACAGCTCAATCAGAAACAGAAAGATATTACAATGCACATAGAACCAAGCGCTAGCAGTGAGAGCAAAAATACAAACAATCCCATACCCACCCTGCATTCCCATTAAAACTAAGGAACACTTGAACCCAAAACTAGTGAAAAATAAAAAAACCCCGAACAGTCCTAAGTCTTCAAGAAAAGAATTCGGACTACAGTGCACAGAAAATATAGTCTATACTTATCAGATAGACGAGTGAAGCGTAGAAACCATCTCCGGCTGGNCGGCTCCGATGTGAGGGCCCAGCGGACAGGTACAGGAGAACAGTCCCATGAGAACACCCCGACAGCACACATCAGGGGGCAAAAGTCAATGAAAGGCAACGGCACGAACGTAGAATATGTCTCTGGAGCATCCAGAGGGAAGAAGTTGAGGCGATGACCGCAGGAACTGAAGATGCCCTTAATCCTCCGGAGGAGGGCGAACACGGAGTCGTTTGTCAATCCAGGCTGAGACCTCTTGAGGAGTGTCGAAGACGCGAGGAGAATTGTCAGCCGTGACACGAAGCCGGGTGGGGAAGACCAAAGAGTAGGGTAAGTCCAACTCCCTAAGACGTTTCTTGACAGGTAGGTACAACGCTCTGGCTTTCTGGACCTCTACTGTGTAGTCAGGNAAGACGGACACGGTATGTCCCTCATACAATAATGGACCTTTTGTGCGGGCAAGACGGAGGATAGNGTCCCGATCTTGGTAGTGNAGGAGCTTGACGATAAACGTACGGGGAAGAGATCCCGTGTCGGGAGCCTTAGCTGGCACACGATACGCCCGTTCTGCAGTGAAGTGGGATGTGAAAGCATCAGNGCCGTAGACNTGCGTAAGCCAGGTAGTGAGAAATGATTCAGGATTAGNACCTTCAGCCTCNTCCGGTAGACCCACAAAGCGCACATTATTGCGGCGCAGCCTGTTTTCCATATCGGACAGCTTCTTCTTGCATTGACGCACCTCTGCAGCGAGAGAGGCAACCTGATCCGGCAGCGGTGCCACTGTGTCATCCAAAGTAGAAATGCGGCGTTCAGTCTCAGTAACCCGCTCCTTAACCTGATGCATATCCTGCCGCATATGAGAGATGTCCATCTGTACTTCAGCAAATTTTTCCAGAAGAAGCTTTTCTGAGGCAGCAATGGCAGCAAGAACATGTTGTAACGTAGGTGCTGTAGCCTCGGCAGATTCATCCATCGTTGCCGTGTCCCTGGACGTGGACGGAGATGGAGGATTTGCAGGAGTATCAGTAACAGGTTGCCTAGCGAACTTAGCCAGCGGGGTAGAGGTGGCCGGAGTAGCAGAACCTGTTTTGCCCATATCGAGAGAAGTAGGGCGTAGGGGCAACAATGGAGTATACAGTCCCGGACAGGTCCAAGGCAGGGATGCAGGAAGTCGTAGCTGACGAGGTACTAAAGTAGAGGCAACGGGGTAGGGAGGGCCCCGTGCGGTGCGGCTTTAGGTGTCAGACAAGGGTCCAGGTAAGTGAGCGAGGGACACTAACAGGCAGGTCACAGGAGGCGCAGCTCAAGCATGCAGGAGGGAAATGCAGGTAGCTGACAGGATGCAGGGAGATGCGTCAAAGAGCAGGTTGGCTGCACAGTTGCAAGTGCAGCAGTAAAGGAAAATCAGGCAGAGGAGACAAAATGGCGGCAGGAGCTTTTAGGAGCAGCAGGCCAGGAGCAATGTGGACCCGAAGCAAGAGACACACAGAAGAGCCTGCTAAGAGAAGACAGGCCAGGAAGGCAGCCGTTGCTCCAGCAGCACGGAAGAGAAGCAGCCGTGGCAGAGGAGAGGGCCGTCACCACGTGGAGGAGGCAAGATGGCGCCCGCTAAATCTTGTCACTGCCACCAGGCAGCCCCGCCGGCGTCGCGACACAGCTGATGGCAGGGCAGCAGCACCCCTCAAATGGACCCTCGCGGCAGCAGTCACCGAGGGCAGTAGATAGGCAGCAGGCAGGCAGGGTTCGATGATGCCGCACACCAGTGGAGCCTGCTTGCGCACAGGTCCGCAGGCAGGCGGGCAGTGAGTACTACGGCCGCCGCGATCGCGGGCTCCGGAGGTCAGGGAGTGCCACCGGAGGTGAGTGGGAGCCGTCAGGGTGGTCCACAGGGTATGGGAACCCCAACAAAGTCCGCGGGCAGGATAATTAGCAGGATGGTGCTCGGAGCCGAGGCGACTAGCGTCTTACTCCATGCTGGTCCAGGCTCCGCCCTCTGGTATATTAAATTTTTTAGAGTAAGTGCAAGGTTTGGGGGACCACAGATCCACATAAGCACTTAAGCCAGGGATATAGCAGGGTAAGTCCAGCTATATCCTCTGCCACTCATCCGAACAGGTCTCCCAGAGAATGAGCTCTTTATCACCTTATCCCATTCTTGTACAGTCTAATTCTCCCCATCCATCCAATTCATTCTACATGTTCTTATTTTATCTACTGTATTATCTGGACTCATGGCCGTTATCCAGTTCTCCTCCCCTTGAGCCTGTCCTTAGCCATTATCATCTCTGCAATCTCTTTCCCTCTAACCAGGAATTGTCTTTCAATTCAAGCATGCACTATATTTCACATTCCCCATGCTATAAAAAACACACTGTGGATCCTAATACTCTAACTGTAATTACTGCCCCGACTCTTTCCCTCTTTTTCCCTCAAAAAATCCTTGGGCACATTTTCTACAACCACCTTACCAACCTTCTTTGCTACCACTCCATAGTGGATCTCACTAACAGCCTCATTGCTTCAAAATGCAAAAGCCATTACTCTCTGCTCCTTTTCCTTGATCTCTTTGCTGCTTTTAACACTGTGGACCACCCTCTCCTCCTACAAATCCTCCACTTCCACGGTCAGCGGTCCTTCCACGGTCCTTCTCATGGCTGCCCTCTTACCTCTTGGGTTCTCCTTTCTTTGTCTTCTCTCATGACTACACTTTTCACTACTTTCTATACCAGTAGAGATTCCTCAAAAAGAGTTTAGACAAATAAATAATATCATTAGTAAAAATTCATAAAATCAATACATATCAAATCATCATAAAAAACAATCAGTCCTTAATGAACATGAACGGTAAAGCCCTGCCTCCCACAGGGAGATAAGCCGCACGAAGTGTACCCGAGTCTTAGGATGAAATAAAGTCCAGTCCCTCTCAGATGTTTGTCCACGGGCCCAGCGGGGAAGATGAAGGACGTCTCCGGGTGATCGTGTCGGCGTCTCCCTTGGCAGTCTCCGGCTCTCCACACTTAACGCGTTTCGGGAAGGTCCCTTTTTCAAAAGTGAATTATGATGATTTGATATCTATTGATTTTATGAATTTTTACTAATGATATCATTTATCTGTCTAAACTCTTTTTGAGGAATCTTTGGAATAAAAGGAATATTTGGAATAAAGGGCTGCAACGTATTATTGGAGTTTGCCTTCGAGGTACTGGAAGCAGGATTTTATGCCATTGGAAATGTTTGAGAGACTTATATAAATAGTATATCCTTCTCTATCGCCCACTTAGATGTGCAATTGTTTTTTATTATGTGTTATTAAGGTGGAAACTATAGAATCCACCAAACACTGAGAGGAGCGGCTGGGGAGCACGGTTCAGATTGATCTTTTTATGTATGTATTTTAAAAGTCCATAGTGTGAGCCCCAATCATTTAACACGTGAAAAAATGGATTTATGTTTGTTATGTTTATGTACCCAGTTCTGTGTTTCAACATATGTTTAATACTAACAGCAATTTCACATTCACTACCCCACAATCATTGCCTACCCTATCATTTTACTGTAATAATATCCAAATAAAAATACAACAAAAATACTAAATGAAAAGACGAAAAGTATTTCAAAATAAACCAACAAGTTATTCCCTTTTGACTTTATTTAACGACAAAGCATTTGTACGACGCAGTGTAAAAAAGGAAATTGCAACTCTTCCGTTACTCACACAAGTCTTCATGCTTTAACCACCTACAGATAAAAATCTTTTTTCTTTCCAGGCCGGAAACTCAGAAATGTCACTCGGCAGGTAAATTGCAAGGATCCTACACACAAGGAAGTTACAACCCAAGTAAGAGATTATTTTGGAGAAGTGCCAATTTACTATTTGTACCATGGTGTTCGTATATCTAAATGCCCCTTAGTTTGCTTAGGAATGTAAGACTATTTTCAATGCTGCTTAAGCCCCCATACTCCTCCCACCACACACACTCCCATCACATTTAAGTCCACATAGAAAATGAGCTGGTTTACTTTATGATTGTAGTGGGGATGATGTATGATGATGTATGATATGTTCTTTCCAGTGTCCACTAGAAACACTTTTTATAGCAGCACCCACAGGCATTTACAAGGGGTTACAGCTGGATATGGGGGACTCATGAGTGCGACACTCAAGAGTGCGCAAAACCATGCAGGGGAGTTAAATTTCATTAGTTGCAAACAGTATTAGAGTTGATAGATGAAATGTCCAGCCCAAGTCTAATAACCGTAACACTGGTTAGTACCTGTGTGCAAAATGTAAAAATAAAGTATTCTCCCTGTATACAGTAACAATAACATTCATTTTACCTCCCCTCTAATTCAACATGGTTTTACCCACTCCTGTGTAAGTCAGGAGTAAGTCAATAGTGCCTAAAGTCTGAATCTGGTCCAAGGTGTAACCAAAGAATAGAGGCTCACTAGATGGCACAAAGGTAATGGATGGATGCACACAGGTATGTCCAAACAATGTTCCCTGATAATAAGACCTACCCTGAAAATAAGCCCTACCCTATTTTTTTGTAAAAAAAATTATAATAAATAATTTAAAAAAAGGACTGAGGGGAATGATGGATATAAATGCAGGACTGGGGGCATGATGGCTATAAAAGCAGGGCTGGGGAGCAAGATGGGGATAAAAGCAGGATAAAGCTGAATATCTGCTGGAACCAATGAATGTAGCCCATGGAGGAAATGGAAAAAATATTGGAAATTCAAGGAGGAAAGGCAAAAGTCCAAACAAACATAAAGGGGTATATTTATTAAGCAGTGAGATTGGAAAGTGGGGATGTTGCCCATAGCACCAATCAGATTTAATCTCACAGTTTTATTTTACACACTGGAGAATGTGAACTCAAATCTAATTGGTTGCTATGGGCAACATCCCCACTTTTCAATCTCACTGCTTAGTAAATGAACCCCAAAGAGCCAAATAATACCCCGATCACACTGTGCCAAAAACCTGGGTTATCCCGGTACAAGGCGAATGGTCCATCTGAAAAAGCCCAGCTTTGTTGACCCAGAATTTTGACCTGTGCATAAAGCAGGGTTACTCTTGGGTTTTATTGGCGATTAAAATGAGGGGGGGGGGGGAGAGGAAAAACTGAGCAGAAAGAATGGGGTCTGAAGATGTTGGGAATGTAAGTGACATGGTAATATACTGGGTTTTTGCAGCAATGTGAATGGTAATCCAGCATATAGACCACAATGAACTAGATTTGAGTGAATGTAGAAGCTGGTTTTAATTTAGGGAGTACAGGAGCGGCTAACAGCAGCACTATAGCCAAGAGGTGACTATGATGTTTTGTGATAACCTTCTCTCTCCTCTCCCTGTACTCCCTCTATGGTGTCCTGTGCCAGTCACTGATACAGATGAGAAAACTTGTATATAATGTCCACTGGACATATGAATAATCCATTGGACAGATAATTCATGATACAATTATGATAAATATAGTACAATGTTATGGTAGAACTAAAAGAATGTGAAGTGAGTTGCTTGTTATGAATATGTATGCTATAATTATTATTATTTTATCTACTAGATACATCAGAGAATTGGAGTGGTTCAGAGTCTGACTCATTTGTAAGTTTAAACGTATATGACGTGTACATGTAATATTTAATTGTAGAAGACAACAAATGTAAAAAGCGAATCTTATCAAGGCCACAGCCACATTTATAAGAATCGCATATATTTTTATGTCAACATAATATTATTAAAGCATGCTTATAATAACAGGGGTCACTATAATGGCCATTTAGCTCTAATACAATCTTATAGTGTTAGGTAACCTGATATACCTAGGCTGCATCATTCAGCTCTAGTTCTAAAAGTACTAGTTTAAAGCCTCTCCATATTGAAATAAGGTTTTATCTATACTTACATTATAAATCATTTTGGACCATTGTGCTGACTTTCACACAAATGCCACAGACAATAGAATAGTTGGACGATAGCCCATAATCGACAGATCAACTTATTTATTGAAACACCTTTGGTTGAAATAATGATTTTTTTTTTTATTTGTAAATTTATAGTTATTTCTAATAGTGATGTAAACACATAACCTAATTTAAAGTTAAAGTTGCTATCTCCCCGACTCCCAGAGTCGCAACCCGCGCTGATTGCAAGTTCTACACAGCTCTCTGATGATTTATTAAAATATGATATGGATGAACAATTTCTGACCAGCTCAAAATCGGTTAACAAAATGATAAGAGACATAAGAATGAACATTACTTACTGAACAAGTAGCAGACAAAACATACATAGGCACAACTAAACTGCAGGCCTGGCGACGGGGGGGGGGGCGGTGGCAAACTTGTATATAATGTCCACTGGACATATGAATAATCCATTGGACAGATAATTCATGATACAATTATGATAAATATAGTACAATTTTATGGTAGAACTAATGGAATAATGGACTAATAAAGGTCACACTTCTGCCCCTGTGTGTGTGTGTGTCTCTCTCTAACGGGCCCAAAGTTTTCTGTTGCCAGTCCTGCTAAACGGTATCAACTGCTCTGTATGGAGGAAAACTTACGGTCCTCCCAATGGAATTGATCCAGAGTGATTTCATGCTTAGTGTATGTGTCTGCTAATGCTCGGAAACAGATGTACCTGTGATTTGCAGGCTATCCCGAACCATATGCAAAAGCTAGTACACACACTTTGTTCCAAAACATTTGCACCAAACACATGTCATGTCAGTCCAATTTGTGTTGGCATTTCATGCTTCAAATAGAAAAAAGTAATGAATTCCCCCAGGAGCATTGTGTATGTACAATATTTTTACCATTACATGTGCCTTTGGCCATACAGCCTGCTTACATTTGGGCGTAAGATGTACTCGGAACTCAATGCTTTTTGATTGGCGTGCACTCCTGAATCAGCCCAAATGGCGTTAATGCAATATTAAAATGTATAGAAAAATAAAAAGTGAATCTTTTCATTTTTAAAGGTTTGCTAAAAGAAACTAACTTTGGATTCTGGCTGCATTTACAGGAAGATGATGATGATGATGACAATGACTATGAACATCCAGAGGATGATTCAGATTATGAATCCCCAACTCCTGCAGATGAAAATAGTGTTAATAGTGATTCGGATTATGAGCCCCCACCATCCAGTGATCAAACTTGTCCCATCAATCCCACTAAGACAAATATAGGGGACACAGATTATGTTGGTAAATTACAAATTCTATTTATTTTATACATGTTTAAATAAGAATGTAACGTAATATGTGTTTGCTAACGTAATATGTAGTATGTGTTTGCTCATAAGTTTCATTTGTCAAACATGTTTCTACATGGCAGAAGTAAATAATACAAAGCAGGAATCAAGTTCATAAAAAATTTTGTATCATACATCTACAGATCTGTGACCATATTACATATACAGATCTGTGATCATATTACATCTACACATATGTGATCATATTACATCTACAGATCTGTGATCATATTACATCTACAGATCTGTGATCATATTACATCTACACATCTGTGATCATATTACATCTTCACATCTGTGATCATATTTCATCTACATATCTGTGATCATATTACATCTACAGATCTGTGACCATATAATATGATCACAAATCTGTAGATGTAATATGGTCACAGGTGTGTAGATGTAATATGGTCACAGATCTGTAGATGTAATATGATCACAGATGTGTAGATGTAATATGGTCACAGATCTGTAGATGTAATATGGTCACAGATCTGTAGATGTAATATGATCACAGATCTGTCACTGAAAGATGAAGACAATAAAGAAATCTGATATTATCATACCTTCCGCTTTTGGGGGACTGTCCCGCCCGCCTCTCAGTATGTCCCGCTAAGGGGACATACTGCTTGTAAATTATTTTTAAAATTATATTTGCCACGATCGCATCCAAAAAGGGGCGGGAATTAGCAGGAACAGGCAGAGTTTGGGCAGACCCAGGGCGGGGCTAATGTGTCCCGACCTCCGACGCTAACAAGTTTGGGAGGTATGTATTATAGATAAGACAAATGTGTAAAACTACCTTAAGGTAAAACTTAATAATGTTTCATATCAGCCAGTCACCTTTATTATGATATTTCAGACAGGCCAGTCCCAGGAAATTATCCTACATTTCCACCTAATCCTCCCACAAGACCTGAATTGCGTGCATGTCCTGCAAGAGGCAAAACTGTAAGTTGCACTTATGTCTAAAACCATTTTGCTAATTCAGAATTTGTTTGTAAATTGATAAATGAACTTTAGATAAAAATTATCTAATATCTATAATAACAGTAATGTGTAAGGCAGGATTTTGTGCAATATGGCCTATATTTACTAAACTGTTGGATTCAAAAATGTTGCCCATAGCAACCCCATTCTAGCTGACATTCGCTAGTATGTAAAAGGAAAGTGAGAACTAGAATCTGATTTTACAATAAAAGAGGACAGTAAAGAGGAGGTAAATTTCATCTGTTGCAAACAGGTGAGAGATGATGTTTCCTAGTCTGTGTGTAAATAACAGTGTAACAGTAACGCTGGTCAGTATCTGTGTGCGATTAGCAACAACAAAGTATTCTCCCTGCATGCAAACACTGACATTATTTATTACTTACTACTTCCCATGCAATTCATAATGTTAAAGTGTGGATCTGGTCGCCTGTTAGTACTGTAATGATTGGACTGGATAAATGTATAACACATATGCATTTGTTGATAAATCACTCATTTTGCTAGTAATAACTCAAATAAAAAATGATAGCTGTGCTCAATGTTTATGCTTTTCTGGATTGTAACAATATTAATGGTTGTAATAAAGCTGCTTTATTTATAAACTGTGAAATCTGTATAAAATATTATGTAAACAGGTATTTATACATGGGAAATACTAACTGTATCGGTTTTTCAGTTCCCAGGAGCCCAGTCTTCATTGAACCACGAAAACCATAGAATAGCGAAGCCTCCACAGCAAATGAGTAACATGATATTCTTTTCTTTTTATAACAAGATTAAATTAGTACAGACCAGATAAACAATATTGTAAACAGACGGATTCAAAAATCATATTGGTCAATTTTATTATTCTGTATCATCATACAAATAGCTTATCTTTATGTTCACCACACTGAAAGTTCACAATGTGACTAGGTGCGGCTAGACACCTGTGATTAAACTCTCCCTGGAGTGCAGTAATGCTCTCATTGGGATGCTGCAGAATGTTTTTTTCTCCATGAAATGTGGTGCCACGTTGCTAGTGTTGCTTAGAAGCGAAATTTTACTTCTTGTATAGGAGCAACACAAGATTTCATATCAAGTATTTCTGTGTTTACGTTAATAGTTACTCTATTTTGACTGCTTGGTAATTATATTTTATTAGGGGTGCATTGAAAAAATATGGAGACCCTAAGGGTGCCTCGAACTGAGAACGTTTGGAAACCACTGGATTAAACTATCATCAATCAATAGCTACTGAATACATATATCACTATTTGCACAATTTTGTATAATGCTTTCGGATTTTCATAAGAAGGGGCTCTATGAGTAATAAATTATAAAAATAAGGACTCATTATTTGACTAAGGATGGTAATCATTTTTTATGTCAGGGCCTATTTAGGGAAATATCGCAAAAAGTGGCAAATTGTTGTATAAATATATGGAAATAAAATAATGCTGCACCCTTAAAATTAATCAGTTTAATAAATTAAAGAACAATTTCCTGTTTGATTGTTAAGTAATTTCCTTCCTCCTTATGTATGGTAAGGGAGTTACAATTTTCGCTTGCCATCTATATTTATCCCCTCTACTTCATGCTACTAAAAGTGTGTGTCAGCTCTGTGTAATCAAACTTTACAGTATGATTATGTTATTTTAGACATTTAGGGGTCAGTTCAATTAATTATAGCTGTGCTACCGTGTTTCCTGTCCAAAATAAGCCCTACCCAGAAAATAAGCCCAACCCAGAAAATAAGCCCTGCCCAGAAAATAAGCCCTAGTGAATTCCCCAGGACTGGGGGGCATGGTAGGGATAAAAGCAGGAATTTTTATATAAATCTTTCTCTTTAAAATAAGACCTAGCCTGAAAATAAGCCTTACGGTGTTGAGCTGAGCTTTTTCATGTAAGTTTCATGTTCAGACCTCCAAGTATTCCAATATCCAGCACTTATATGTGAGTTATTTGTCTGCACAAAACAACTGCAATACATTTCCAAACTGCAGAGGATCAGGTCATTTATCTGTAAATCATTTCCCTTGTTGTTGCAGCACCTCCTGTTGTACACAGAGACACAAAGCCAATTATTCAAATCAATAGTGGAAAACCTTCAGGTCAGTACACAAATTGCATGTTACAACCATTGTAAATGGAAACTGTCTAAATTGAATGTCTTACACACTATATTACATTTCACACTAATCACTTACATTTCGGATCAGATGCTGGTTTATGCGTACACATTGCACCAGGGCTGGCAACAGAAATCTTGGGGCCCGGGACATCCAGACTTTTGGGGGCCCCCCTCAATAGTGGTAACACTAGTGACAAGGCCGTCTGAAGCTTGGGTCCATCACAGCTGTCCCCCTTGTCCCCTTCCTCCCTGTCACCAGGCCTGCACTGCACACAATTTACAACCAGTTCAGTTATTCTCTTTCTTCTAACAATATCACAATCTTCTTCTAAGATCGTTATATTGTTCATCATTACACTGAAACAGTTTAAAAGATCAAATCAAAATGATGCGATATACTTTGACACAATAAAACACACTCATGGGAGTGTAAACACTAACATGATATTCTTCCAAATAGTTTGATTAATCTGATAGTCACGTGTACCCAGCTTTCATATGCATCTTTGATGCTAATAAATGTGGTTTCTCTCTCAACTCTCTATATGCTGGAGGTAGATAATAACCAGGTATAAGTTGAGATAGAAAAAAAATATTATTATATTATATTATATATTATTATATTATTGTCTATTATAAGGTATTTTAAATGTATGTCAGCTATCTATATTACTTAATATAACGTAAGGGTGTGCAAGTGGTGTGGCTGTGTATGGTGGAAGGGTGCATGGATAAAGAGAGTTAAGGTCATTTAAAGTTAAATAAGTAAGTAATCTTTGACCTAGCAGTAACATCTCTGTACATGTGTATGCATATTTTCCTTTAACCCCTTTGATATACAGTAGCATTGTCTTTTTTGCTTTTTTCTCAAGTTTTATTTTTGTATTTTTTTGTTATTGGAAGACTACACAGATAAGTCCATCAAACAAAATGTGACAACAGCAGTTATGCAGGTTTTTACTTCCACAGTGTGGTGAATAATGTTTTTCATAATAGATCTGTTTTCTTTTTTCATTTTTTTAAGGGAAATTCCAAGCAGAGCAAACAGTGGTAAGTTTGAAGCCAAAATCAATTAATAACCAGTTGCTGGTAGACATCCCCTGGGTGGGTAAGCCAGAACCCTTTCATAGACAAACCCACAGAAGTACTGAATTTTTGTTTTCAATGCTGGAAAGGTATGATCATTACACTGACATGTTCATTTTAAGCTGCATGTGGTGTCTTTTTTCTATTTCTTGAATTTAATTGAAAGCAAGAACTTATTTTCAATTATCTTTTAATGACACAAATCCATTAACAGTGTTTTCATGTGCCGTGGCACTTCATTATATTCACTGTGCTATGAAATTTGGCATTTGACCAAAGCTTCTGTGCCACTAGGTGGTAAATGGACTCCATAATTAAGTTTCCACATTTATGCAAATCATGGCCAATGTCCACCTCCTGTACATTTAAATGTTATATTCATAGGGTTAGTAAGGATCTATGGGACTCCATACCGTTAAGTCTCGCCTTTGCTTAGTAATAGTCAGGGCTTGAGGCAAAGATTTTCAGAAGATATGCTCTTGTGGGTAACATGGAAAATGCAGAAAAATCTGTTCCAGAAAATGTTTTCCTGCCAAGGGGGACACAAGCTGTTTCCATTTCAAACTATACACTAATGTTTTTTTGTTCTAGAATTCTGCCACACAACCTCTACGTCTAAGGTAAATGTCATTTAAAATGTGTATGTATTTTGTATAAATATATTATATAATAATATTATAATACCTATACACATAGTATGTGTTTTTTTGAGGACACAGTGCTATTGATTCATTCAGCTTTTACGCTTTCCTATATCTATATGTCACCCCTCCTAGTTGCCCCACTATTACTGACCACTATGTGGTCAGTTGCATAGAAAGATTGCACAATATGATTGGAATAGATTCAAGATCGAATGGACGACCAAATATAGACTTGTTTCTCTCAATCTCAAAGTTGGATGAAAGGTAATAATGGGAGGATTTCATATGTTACATCACTGACATTATAAAATAGCTTGAAACCCACCTAGTCGGGGTTATTTACCATCAGATTTAACCCTGTGGGCTGCCTCCCACAGTAAAGGAAAAGGGCGTGGTATTTTTAGAAATTTGACTATTTGATTTTCCATTCGGCTTTTAATGTTCATTTTACATGTCAAAATAAACCTTATATAACTTGGCCAGTAAATTTTTGATGCTGATTTTATACGATCACAAGACAAAAGCAGAGTGTCATAATTTTTCACTTCGACACAATGTAGCGGCGCAGCAGAACACTAACGCTAAAGGGAATGTTAAAGTCCTTCACCATTCAGGGAGAAAAGAGGACGGAGCGAAGGAATAAAGCCATCCAGCTAGCTAGCCACAACACACACAACTGAGACACAACCAGATAGGTTGCAGTGATGAACCTGCCTTCATACTGCTATCTGTAATTGTGAACTGAGATACCCTAGGGAGTATCAGCTGCTCCCATCCAGACCCATCCATTACTAATCCTGAGCACTATCCGCCATTGCCATTATAAAGAAAATAATAATACCATGTTCACAGTACCTTTAAAAAGCTTGGTTTAGAGCCAGGGTGTAGAGCCAGGGAAATTGGAAGGCTTTTGAAAAAGCAGAGATTAGCAGAGAAAGCCAGCTTTTTGTAAAAATGCCTGGTCTGCACTGTTCACATTGGACCCTACTTTTTGCTACCAGTACACATCATGTGTTGTGATTGGCAATGATTGTTTGTTTACATGTGGGGAGGGGGGAGGAGGGAGAGACAGGCGGTATTGTGCTGGAAACAGCTAATTGTGTGAGCCAATCAGCACTGCACAAACACAATGGGAGAGGAAAGCCAGCTATTAGTGTTCACACTGACTGAAAAAGACGGATAGCAGGGGCCAAACCCCTTCTTTTAATCTTTTAAGCAGACTGTGAACACCAGCTTTTAGTAGCCGGCTTTTTGTAAAGGTAGCGTTCACTCTCAGTTTAGAAGCCGGCTTTTTCATAAAAAAGACAATTAATATGAGGTAATGTGAACGGGGTATAATTTAGAATGACAAAAATCTAATTAGGACCAGTAATTTTCAGTAATATGTAGCCCTATCCTTGAGGTCAAATCTCTAGAAAAATATATATAAATATATTATAAGCTAATAGATACATAGCATGTGTCAAAGATTATATATATCTATATATATAGATATATCTATCTATCTATCTATCTATCTATATATATATATATATATATATATATATATATATACACTAGAGGACCTAAACACATATAGCATAGAGAGGCTATAATAGATCAAAGTTTTTCACTGAATAGTAGTAGTTTACAGTCTATGGTTTCATACCTCCCAACATACAGGGTCTGGAGCGCGGGGCACATAAGTCCCGCCCCTTAGCAGGACAAACTGGGAGGCGGGAGGGACAGCAGGGCTGAACCTCTGAATGTTTGGGAGTTATGTGGTTTGTCTTTGGCATTAGAACATGGTTGAAGGCAGGGCCGGCGCTAGGTCTGTGGGTGCCCTAGGCAGACCTAGCGCTGCGTCCCCTTTAAAACGACGTGACGTGATGACGTCACGGACCTTCAAAATCACCTCAGAGGGCGGTGGAGAGGTCCCGGCCGCCCTCCCGGTATTGAATGAACTTTTTTTTTTATAATTTATTTTACCCCTCCTGCCTCGCTGCCGCCCATCCTCCGGCCGGCCGCCCTAGGCGATAGCCTGACGTCGCCTAAAGGGCGCACCGGCCCTGGTTGAAGGTATTAACTATAATACTAATATCTAATAATGATTATAACTTAACCATGCATTTTACATTTATGCTGCACTTTATTAGTTTAAAGAAAACACCAGTTTCATTTTGTGTCACATTGAATGTAACATTCTGACATAGTTTTAATATCTTTCTCATAAAACTAAACATATTTATGTGTTTTAGGCAGCAAGTACCAGTGAAACCAGAGCCTCTACGAAAACCTCCACTGCCAAATAATACTCCCTTAGGCAAGCCAAACTATATGAGGTGACGATGAACTTCATGCAATCATTTGTAATCGCAATCTACATGAAATATTTCTCCTTGTATACGTAGTTGTTGTAGTTACAATGTGTTTTGCATTGTTGCTGTGGTAGCAAATCATAAATGAAATGTTTTGAATCTAGATTTCTAACGCAGAATTTTGCAATGTAGTTCTGCATAATCACACTTGAGAATACATGCTGGGCAATGGCAATGCTTTTCAAATAAAAAAGATAGGACACTAAACCTTATTAAAGTTCAGTATGGTTAAATGATATTTTGTTTGAGTGTACCTGAGCTCACCAGTTCTGTTCTGGCAGATCTGAGCAGTTGAGCAGACTGCGTCTGGTGCCTTAAGCTCAGTTGCTGCTTACCAAAAACTTTGATGTGTGGCCCTATAGATGGGTTCAGATCCAGAGCACAGAGCCTCTTTGTGCAAACACAAAGTAATTGATGGCACTTCTACTTACTTTTACAAACCCACCCCATGTAAAACGTACAAGTGTGGAAAGAAGCAAAGTGCATATAGGCCTCTCCCTGTCCACCATGCATACAGGCTGTATGTATGGAAGATTGCTGTGCCCCGCCACCATAAAGGATTCAAGTAACGAATCCATGATCAATCATAGTGCATTTTGATACATATACACAATGGACTAGATCCAGACTTTACTTTTTAGTATTGACTTATGCCTTACTCAAAATTGGCAAAACCATAATGAATTGCAAGGAAGGTAAAATGAATGTCAGTGTTTGCATGTATGGAGATTTTTTTTTTTTTTTTCATTTAATTTGCACACAAATGTAACACATTTTGCATTTTGTTACTGTTACACTGTAGAAAACATCATCTCTCAAATCTAATACTGAACTAATGAAACTCCCCTGCAATTCAACATGGTTTTGCCCACTCTTGAAAAAATCTTTNGATTGGAACAATTTATCTTATAGTGTATGGCCAGCTTTACTCAAAATTGGCAAAACCATAATGAATTGCAAGGAAGGTAAAATGAATGTCAGTGTTTGCATGTATGGAGATTTTTTTTTTTTTTTTCATTTAATTTGCACACAAATGTAACACATTTTGCATTTTGTTACTGTTACACTGTAGAAAACATCATCTCTCAAATCTAATACTGAACTAATGAAACTCCCCTGCAATTCAACATGGTTTTGCGCACTCATGAGTAAGTTGTTAGTAAGTCCATGGTACACAAAGCGATTTGTTTCATGCTGGCATTCATTGGACCAATAAGAATGCTTTTATAAGGTGATATATATAGAAGGGAGAAAATTTGCGCTGATGTAAAAATTATATGCTAATATGAGAAACCATAAACGGCTTTACACTAAAATGATACAAAATGTGTCAGCAAGTGTAACAAGTATATAAACAGTAATAAAAGGTGACCGGCTAATCTCAGTACTTGCAATCGGAGAAACTTTGTTTCTTTCAAGCTTGCGGTTTCTGCGGTATTCCACTCCAGAAATGTAAAAAAGGGAAAAGAGTGGAATACCGCAGAAACCGCAAGCTTGAAAGAAACAAAGTTTCTCCGATTGCAAGTACTGTGATTAGCCGGTCACCTTTTATTACTGTTTATATACTTGTTACACTTGTTGTGCTTGAGACACATTTTGTATCATTTTAGTGTAAAGCCGTTTATGGTTTCTCATATTAGCATATCATTTTTACATCAGCGCAAATTTTCTATCTTCTATATATATCACCTTGTTTTATGTTATCTGGGGGAAGGTAGAACCCCATAGAGAGAAAACTGCAGCAGATGTTTTTTAGGCGCAGTTTTTTTCCCGTATGTCCCTTTTCTAAACAAGAATGCTTTTATGTTCTTTTTTTTTTTTACACAAAGCAAAATCACTCATTAGAGTGATGCCATATGGAAAATAATAGCAGATCTGCTGCTGAATGCAAGAACATAATTTGATAGTAGAAAGAGTAAATCTGGATCCCTTACATATTACCAACATGACTTCCATGTAATTACAATGTGATGCTGGAAATGTCATGTCTCTTATGTATGGATGAGCCGCAATGTGAATCTTAGGTCCAGTATTAAAAACTGGCAATAAGGTAATATAAAACATGTTTTCTTATGTTTATTTTAGGCAAACTGCTGACAGTGAAGACATTTCAGTAAGTATAAAACATATTTGTTCATATCATTTTGGAAAGCTTGAAATCATCTTTGCTTTTTCTAGTATATCTAGTATTAGTATTTTTCCAGCGATTTTATTACCTAATTCAACAATTCTAAGAGGCTTTTAAAGGTTTTATAAAAATATTCCCAATATAAAAAACAGCAAAGATCTGTGTCTAAATTTACTAAGCAGGGAGATTGCAGGGAGATTGAAAAGTGGGGATGTTGCCCATAGCAACCAATCAGATTCGAGCTCTCAGTTTCATGTTACATACTGGAGAATGGGAGCTTGAATCTGATTGGTTGCTATGGGCAACATCCCCACTTTTCAAGCTCCCTGAAATCTCCCTACGTAGTAAATTTAAGCCCTGAACTTGGACCAGTGATATCTTAACTCCTGTGCGGGTAAGGAGAGAAGGTCATTCCTCTAATGTGCAAATCAGTTACAATAGCCTGACCCTAGCTTAAGATCAGCATAGTATCCAATGGATGAAACCAGCCCTTTCTGTACAGCTAGCACAGCATACCTCCCAACAGTCCCAATTTCAGCGGGACAGTCATGCTTTTGGGTGACTGTCCCGCCATCCCTCCAGCCTCCCTGTGTGTCCCCCTAAGAGGACGAACTTACTTTTCAGGTTTATATATGTAAATTAACCGCGTTATTAAAAGGGACGGGGCTTGGGTGGACTGGGCAGAGTCGGGCGGACCTGGTTACGGGGCTTATGTGTCCTGACCTTGGACCTGTCAAAGTTGGGATGTACGGCATAGCTCACCCCTCCCACATAGTTCACATGCTTCAGCGTTCAACCCCCTCCTGCCTTTCATTGGAATTTTTCCAAAATGTTTATTAAAACTTTAAGTTAAAGGAACCGTCACCTTGTAGGATATCTGTTCCTAGCTTATTGTTTATGCATTTCATTAAGCGACTGCTCCATATTTGTGAGAAAACATGTGCTGTACAATGCTTGTAACACACTGTTCTGTATTTTTATATTTCAGGTTGGAAATGACGGTATGCTTTTGCAATTCTAGGTATATATGTGTGTGGTTTGTGTTGTTGCCAGCATGATTTACAGCGTTTAAATAAAAATACCCTTTAAGAGGTAAGCTGTGATCATGATCTGTCACAGAACAAGTGATGTAACTACGGTAGGTGCAGGTGGGGTGGGTTAACTCTATGTGCTGCATGTAAAGAACTTGCCAGTAGCTGACAGCATAGCCCTGTTCTTTGCTAACAGAATATTGGGGGACTGTGGCACTGATGCTATGCCTCCATCCACTCCAGAGCATTTGCAGTGGGACAGGAAGCTTTTTTATGCAAGTGCCACATAGGGGCAGCATGATTTTGCCTTGCTGTCTTTAGATTCACCCCTGAAAAGATCCCTTGCTCCTAAATAAAATTCTTGTATGTTAAAACTCCTCTATTTCTCCCCTCTCTTATTTGGAAAAGGCAGGGGCTAGCAGCGCTTACACACATCTGCCACTCGCATGTCACTGCACATGTATGGAAGTCAGCTATTGTTAGTAAAGCTGAATCCAGTATGCATACCTCCCAACAGTAGGCCGGGGGAGATCGGGACACCTTGGCCCCGCCCCACTGAAACTCCGCCCCACCACGCCCAAACTCCACCTGTCCCACCAAAACCACGACCTGGCCCGCCCATTCCACGCCCCCTTATCGGGACAATTTGCTATGCAGGCGGAACAGCGGGACAGTCTTGCAAAAGCGGGACAGTTGGGAGGTATGAGTACGTAGTCTATAATGTCTTTATGTATTGATTAATTAGGTAATGTTAATTAGCAGTCATTTTGTGTTTTACACCTAATGCAACCATTATAACTTTAGCATGTATTAGCTGAATTATTCTACTTAGTGCTTGTGTCTTATCCTTTGCAGATTCGCAGAGACTATATCCTTACCGACCATATAACTCAAACACCTTCCCTTCAACCTCACCTAAACCATCAGTGAAACATATGAGCTCAGGATCCAACACTCTGCCTATTACAGATATGTATGATAAATATTAATCCCTATGGTTTTTTTTAGATATCAGTAGAATTAATATGTTCCAATAAAAAGTAAATGTCTTCAAAGGAGAAATGCATTTGTATGTGCACCATGAGCAATGCAACACAGCCCACATGCACAACTATATAACTACCTGAAATGTTCCCATGGGATTATTCATAGCTATGGATAAACACAGTAGTATTTATTGTCATTTTCTTTAATGTAAAGATATTGCACACAAGGGGCAGGGAACTAGGGCATTAATTTTCAGGCTTTATGGCCTCTATGTAAAAATACCTATTCTAAGTGATAGTGCCAGATTTTCATGCGATAGAAACCTAAACACTTCCCACGACCTTTCCTTATTGGGTGAATTCTATCCCCTTCCCTCCATCTCCCATTACTGACTCTTTCCATCTCCCTGTATTAAAATAATAAATATAAAAATATAATAAAATAAAAAAATAAATCACATAATTGATTGAAGTGATCCTGCAGCAGCATGATTCACAGTGAGGGAAGGCTATACAGTTTTACAATGTTTCAAAACGTAAAAATGTACAAAGAACAGCAGCAGCAGCGTACAACCGATCATGCAGATCACAGTGAGGTGGCCCTGACATCTTACCAGTCTGTACAGCCACCAAGCAGCAGAATCATCTAAAACTGCATTGAATCGAAATGTGTAATGCATTTTTTAGGGACTCATAATTTAATATGATCAACAATGTCCCAAGTGAAAACTTTAGTGTGTACTGACACGTAACGATTGCCATTCATATGTCTGCATAGGGTCACCTTGTGGGAGCCCATATCATTGCTGCATTCTAATTGTTGCAAATGTTTTAAAAAATTTGTAAAGATCCACAGGAAACTAGAAAGCAATGTGTACCTGGGCATTGGTAAGCAGGTGAGGGCTTTACATTCTTACACTTTTCCCCAGACCCTATATTTCTCTGTATGTCCCCAGTCACTTTATTTCACCCTGTATGTCCCCAGTCACTTTATTTCACCCTGTAT
>JABWIB010002121.1:7525-19531 GCA_016617825.1 Platyplectrum ornatum | reverse complement strand
TTCCCTTCTTCATTCGCTTTTAACAGGGCAGAGATCCTTTTAGCCGTTGGCTTTGTGACTCACCAGTGCTGATTCTGATTTTTCTCGTGTGTAACTCCCTTGTCTCTTTCTCTTCCTCTGTACTCGCTGTATACGCCGTTCTCCATTCTTCTTAATGTGCTTTTGCTCTGCATGCAGGTTCCGCTGCATCCGTCATTCTGTCCTGTAATGTTAATAATGTCTCTGCCGGCCCGCCAGCTCGCCGGGGTCTAACCTCTGCTTCCTCACTCACCCGCTCTTTCCCTTTCAGGGGGGACTTTGGAACCCAAGAGGCTTTCTCAAAGCATTGGCCAAGAGGTTGCAAACATGGATAGTTTGCTCATGTATATGTATGTAAATACATATATATGCATTACACCCAGGGCATTGGGATTGCCAAAATTGGTGGCCCCCCCATGTGGCGTTATGGCATTCATCCGGGCCGGTAATGGCGTCTTAGTGAGTTCAGGCATGCAATGACAACAAAGCAAATACAGATACAGAAGCTTTCTATCTGTATTCCGTAGGTGACATGGCACTGGTCCCCCACTCTGTCTGGGCCCGGCTATCCCCCACCCAATGGTGGCCCTGATTACACCTTTTTTACTGGATAATATATGTTACCATTTAAATATGTGCTTTCATATATGACAGGCATTCGCTTGCCTCGAGTTGACATGAGTAATTAAAGAGCCCTTGGCGGGGTGGAATGGGACATGCTTGGGTCCCATCGCAAATAGGTGGGGTCTAAGTATGGAAGGTTGGGGCTATAAGGTAATGGGGACTGGGCTGAGCTGACCCATCTGCTTTAAAGAAGCTGTCATCTTAAAATAGCTTTTGACACTCCTCGATGAGTACTGCTTATACTCTGCGTATAAGTGCTGAGCGTAAACAGCTCTCATGCAACTTTTTAAGCTGTCACCCTCCGACAGCGTGCTTACAGTGCTGGGGAAGTGGCTGCCATAGACCCCCTCTCCTCTAGGCCCTGTACCATTGTTCCCCCTATAATTATGTGCAAGGCCCTAATTTTATATAGATTATATATAGATATATATATATATATATATGATAAATGCATATATACACATGGCCTGAGACATCTAAATATTATATGCCCATCCACCATATCTAAAATACCCATCAGGAGGTTGAGGTCGATATAGTTGAAGCTATCAAATAACCATACCTAAGAGATCATCGGGCGTTTGGCAAATCCATCATTACCACTCACTACAGCGATTACCGGCCAAACCCCCGATAACTGTATGATCTGCCCTTCTGCTTCTGCGTCCTTATACCTTTATATCGTTACCCCCTTGGTCGCCCACGTTCTTTTTATTTATCTTCTAGTAGATAGCTGGAAATCGAGCTGTAGTATGCAAATAAGGACGACCAGACCAATTCATCAACTTGTTACAGTCTTGTCATCGTGGATTTAGAAATAATGGTTATGAAAGTATACCTAATCGTAAGGCAATCATCCCGATAAATCTCCATCTAGCCGTATAGCTTTATGTGGGGCGACAGGCCCCCTATACACAGATCACAGAGGCTCGTGTATGTCACACATAATGCAGACAGCTACATCTCTTCATACATAGAAATTGAAATTAACTCATGCATTTAAAACGTCTGTGTGCCATTTGCCGAACGCTGTTATTTACACAGCCTTGTGGATGCAACATACAGACTCCGAAACGGTATTTCGGAGAATAAACCGCATTAAATGGCTATGAATATGAAGCAGCGAGGCCTCTAGGGTTGGTTACATCAGTAAATCCCTAATAGTCATACGTGCATGACTGCCTGGGCATGGACTGACTTAACAAACCTTGACGGATAATGAGGGATAGATTGTCCTCCGTATGCATCCAGTTGTTGGGAACGATTAGCATGCATACCAATGTGCTCCTCTATGCAAACATATTCTATGGACAACAATCGCACGTAATTCCCTTTTTGATACGAGCTGCAGGAGAATTGACTGACCTATAACTGCGGGGATGCCGTCTCGTGCGATCCCTCAGCCGCAGCACTTATAGGACCTTCAATGCGCCTGCTAAATGTCACAGCCGCTATAGTTCAATGTGGAAGGTCCACTTGGGCAAATTCCAATACCCTCCCAGGATAAATGCCAGACGCTCGCCTCCATTCATCCATTTTCCAGGCCAGTGCCAGGGGATGCCAATGTCATTTTATCTTTATTTTATTTTAACGCCTCTCTCTCTTTTTCTCTTTCTACTTTTAAGATTACCAGCAGGTGGCAAAACTGCGAACGCCACAGCGGGAACGGGGCAGGCGCAGCCGGACGAGGGGGGCGAGCGGAAAGCGGACCAGCGCTCATCCGTGTCCGACCTGGTGAACTCGCTGACCAGCGAGATGCTCATGGTGAGTAGATTTGGGAGCTTGGAAATGGGGGTTTGCGCGCGCCTGTTAACTCTCGCAGCTCCAGGGATGTGTGGCGTACAGAGGTCACCCTGACAGTACTCCGCTGCCAGGTTTAATGTGCAATCAATAGGCAGCCGCTGAGAAGCAGAATGGAGGGAGCGGATTTGGTTCCCGGGCACGGGTCCAGGTTGTAGCGAGGAGAAGCGGCATACTGAAAAGATGGAGGAAAAAACAAAGAACTCTAATAAGTAAATGATTAAAGTTACATAAATAGACAGAAAAAGACAAAGGACAGCTTTAACTTTATTAGCGAGTAAGAGAATGGAGATGAGTGTGGACAACCGTCTGGGTGTAAATGAGTACAGGACAGAAGTGTGTATGTGTCTGTCTTTGTATGTTAGCCAAACTTCGGCTAGATTTACTAAAGAACAAGAGGAGATGTTGCCCATAGCAACCAATCAGATTCTAACCGGTACTCTCTAGAACAGGGGTAGCCAAAGTGCGGCTCTCCAGGTCTTGTCAAACTACACGTCCCAGCATTCTTTAACTGCATAGACATAGTCGATACCTGACAAAGCATGCTGGGACGTGTAGTTTGGAGAGTCATACTTTGCCTACACCTGTCAGCTTGGATTTGCTATGGGCAACATCCCCTTTCCTTTTCCCGCAGTTTAGTAAATTTAGACCCAGGTGTTGCAAAACCACAATTCCCAACTTCAACAACCAAGACATAGCAGCGGCCTGGCAAAGCAGTATGGGTAGTTTCACACCATCTAGGTTGCCTATATCTGCACTGTACTGTATGTATTTATTAAATATGAAAGCTGGACATTCCTTATGAAATCCAGCCGCTATAAATTTGCTGACACGTATCATTTAGTGATATCAACTTTGCATTATGAAATTCTGAAAATCCTCCGTATATGTGCTGAACCAGCACCTCAGATTTTCTAGCTGCTGGAGTACAACTTTTAATTAATATTCCTATTATATGCAGTGAATTACTTGAGAGGCCAAATTGATTTTTCTTTTAATTTGAATACAAATTTCAGCTAAAAAAAAAAAAAAGAGTACGCATCAGTTTCCTTATTTTGGACCATTATGACCATGGACCAGATACAGGATTCCGGCCAATACCCAACTTCCACGCGCCAGATGTGCACTCACGGATCCCTTTCCACATGAAACATTTGTTCTGGGAACAACTGCTGGGCCAGACCTGCCCCATCCACCTGTCCCTCCACCATAAATTATGCTAGGAGCGCGGGGGGGGGGAGGAACGTATTTAAATGAAAAATTGGGACTGGATTTGGGGGGGACAGTCACATGGACTGCTGATCTGCATGAATTACTTAAAGCAATGGGTCCCTCCTATCCCCTTCCACATGAGAGAGGGGAGTGACAGGGGAGTTCACGCCTGCACTGAATTGCATGAGACCTGAGTTCCTGAGTAGATCTGGATCCAGTCCCATATCCTCATTTCTGCTTTATTTGTGATTGGATCTGCAATCTAACAGATAGGTGAGGATTCACAAGCCATGCAATCGCAACACTAGCAATTCCCATAGCCTGCCAACAGGACAAGGGGGACAGCTGTGATGGGCCCGAGCTTCAGGGAGGCCCATCACTAGTGTTAACACTATTGAGGGGGTGGCCCAAAAATCTGGGTGTACCGGGCCATAAGATTGCTATTTCCGGATGCCTGATAATCATTCCCTACCTGTTAAATGTAAAATGGTGTTTGGTATGGATCATTATGCAAATTACAGGACACATCACTTAAGTCTGGATAAGATGAAATGCTTTCTGATTGGGTAACACAAAACAGAACAGGACGTTCGCATCAGAATACTGGTCATACAGATCTAATTTTCCGTACAATCAGCGTTCTATTTGTGAAGCGTGACTTGCCAGTGTGCGTGGAGAGTTAGCGATGGTCAATATATATATATATATATATATATATATATATATATATATATATATATATATATATGTATGGCTGCACGCGAAGAAGTTGTGAGGGGAGTCCAGGGAAAGTGCGTTATCCTCTTAAATGCAAACTTTATGAGCGCGTTGTCACACGGAATAGGGGAATGCAGGTGTAAATCCCTCTTAAGTCTGGATTCCATAATTTATTTGGATTAATTGTATTAATTACACCTTCTCTTAAGGGCAATACAGATGCAAGTGTAGACATGAGAAGAACCATATTGCAACACGAGGGGGGTGATCCAGAGTTGCACTTACACCTTTTCTTTAGCTGGGTAAATCCATGTTAAGGCGAGGGGTGCAAATCCATTCTATTGCATACAGAGAAAATTGTATTCACACTCACACACTGGCTGCATAGCTTTATGTTTCATTTGCAAATTAGAGTTGAGTCAAGAAATATCACTTTTCAACTAATTCTGTGTACACAGTTTATACTTGCCTCCCTTGCAGTTCAATGTTTGGTTTTGCCCAGGTCTACACTCGTGCGTGTTTTGCACTTACTCCGAAACTCCGGATCGACCCCCTTCCTACTCCCTTCCTCCATAGCTTACAGTATATGCAATAGAAACAGTGTCCGCATAACTGTATAAGGGGCATCCTTATAAAATAAAAGCTTTATGGGCAATTAGCATATCATCCTGTGGGTATCCTATTTTCTACTGGAAAATGCATTAAAAAAATGGCCAACAGACTATTTCACCGCTAAATCATTGTGGTGTTCATTACCATCATGCAAATACATGTGTAATTATCTTGATAAGTCAAGTGCAGCCTCAGCATCATTTATATTAACTGAACATTGCCTTCAGAAACACGGAGATGGAAAGGACCCCGTGCTGAAAGCAGAATAGGGCACAGGATGGAAAATAGACATTACATCGGGAATAACGCGCATGGAAGAAGTGGTGATGAGGATATGGAGATGGGTGGGTAGGGGGCAAGGGAAAGGGGGGTATCTAGAAAATGGGACCTCACAATAGCCCGTGATCCATCATTTTCTCATTAAGAGCTATTTGTAGAAAGAAGTAAAGTGGATAATGTTTCCGCTGCATTGATAAGATTAAATATCCATGGTATGTGAAATTCAAACCAAAGCGCTCGAAGCTGTGAAAAACTAAACAATACATTAGTTTTAATAGCAGCCAGGCAGGATTGTATACATTTCTTCTCTTTAGGAGTAATACCCATCATCATGTAGCTTTTTTTGAAACCATAAAACTGGAAAATGCTCTTTAAAGCATTTACAATATATAGTAATTCAAGGCACAATAATGTAGTATACCCTTTCTCATATATGTCATGCACCGGTCATGTCATTTTGCGGGACCTTCATTGCAGTTCTGGTCCATTGACCACTAGATCCAGGGCCGGTACTAGGTCTCTGGGCACCGTTGGAGAGAACTAGACCTAGCACTGCCCCCCCACCCCCACCCCACAACCATCCAAGCCCCCTTACCCCCGATCCATTTAAATAGGAGATGGGGTGCAGCCATTCTATAGCGGACCAGCATACACCCTCCCAGGCTGGCTAATTAGACGAATAGGAAGTGCTGAAATTGTCTAATGGTAACACCGGCCCTGAGTAGACCCAATCACTGCAGGTCCCATGGCGATGCACCAGCTGTACTACCATTAGTATTTCCCTTACATAGTCCCCCAATAGTTCCCCCCAAAGCATGTTAGTATTATACTCGGCATTTGACAGTGGCAACACTGAAGACGGGTAAATACTTTGAAACATTTTATAGTATTATTTTGTGGCGCAAACATTTACAGTAGAGGTGACCTCTGAATGGGGATCAAAATGAATAGATAGTGGAATAAGGAGTAATATGGCATCAGCACTATGGATGTGTCCTCAACTAGACTTACGACCTCCACTTGCTTGACAATGGTGGTGTACCCTTTCTGTCTTGTTGGCTCCTCGATGAAGCGGTGATTGGCTCGCTGTCATGGTTGTTGATTGCCTAGCAGTAAATATTTCATATTCTGTGTTTCCAATGAGGGGAAATGGGAAGGAGGAATATTAACCAGGTAAGTGTCTTCTTGTCTCATCCAGGGCTTTGCTCTGGTTCCTCTTCACGCTACTGCAGGGAAACAAAAAGCATTGGAAACCTCAACAAAATGATTATGGGCTCATTGCATTTCTCTGTAACAGACATAGAGACGGTGATAGGTGACAGCCTAACACACCCGAACCCCACCACACCCCACCTTGCCACCTGTCAATCAATGTCAGTCCCCTGTCTGACATTCTTATTGACATGCCCCTTTCTTTGACCTGCTTCTAAGGCTCTGAGCCCATTGCTTTATTCGAGACAAGTGTTGATAGAATTAGGGATAATCCTAGTATTCAGTACCTATTGACCCAGCTATAGCAGCTAGAATCTGATGGGGTGTGGTGACACTTATGACACCTATGTTACCCAATAATCAACTTGATAACCATCCCCTCTGGGGTGGAATGGTGCAGGCCTCTTACCTGTTGCTCATCACTTTTGATTTTGTTAATTAGTTCAAACAGGAAAAGACTCCAGTCTGTATTGGTATACTAGCAGATATCTTACACAAGAAAGGAGGTAAGGACCACAGGTGACAGCTTTGAGGACCATCTGTTTTCCTCCTCAGCCAGTTGCCATCTGGATACTCCAAATGACGCATTTTCATGTAAAGTTAGGGCAATTTTGTCATCTCACATTGAATTTCTTATACAGTGTTTTGCAGTATTATACATTTATTCATGTAGATAACAGTTCAATCGTACAGATCATAAAGATAAATCATATGGGCCGGATTATGAGTCACATGGGGCTGGGGCTAAAAATGATAAAAGGCCCATTGGAGTGGCCAGGGATGTGTGTGTGTGACCACTGTTGTGTGAGGAGGTCAATTATATTGGGGCCGTTTAATCGCACTGCTGCACAATGGGCCTTTTTGGCAATGGGGCAGTAGACCCACTGTTAATCCACCTGATTGGTGCAGTGTACACATTTTTTATTTAAAAAATGGCTACAAAGATCCATATTGGATTTTGCTCTTGTCCATGAAATCCCTTTGCAGTAGCTGCTAAATATAATCAACAATGTGCCCTTCTTATAACTATGAATTCATATGTTAGTTATAATTATTATTATAATTAATTATTATTATACTATATATCATATTATTATATTAAACTATAATAATAATTATTTTTATTATTATTATATATATTATTAATGTTCAGAGCCCCCCCCCCCCCCAGTAGTTTGTGTTTCTTGCTATAAGTCTATTGGTTAATATATCATATATGTACATTATATAAAAGAGGGATTTCCTATTTCTAAACACAAAATTCTGCCGAGTAAGATGCAGGGACCCCCATAGGGTGTGATGGCAGCAAAGATGCTGACATTTTAAATAAATGTCAATACAACAAAGTAATGGGTATCTGATGAGCCAAGACTTTATTCCATGACCCATCTGTTCCCTGGCACTTACACTTATTCGGAAATGTCTTGTACATTGATTGACATCGACGCAGTCTGTCAAGCCAGCATGAAAGAACACGAATAAATGTGATGGGTCCGTCCTTTCCCTACCCAAGACCCGAGTCCGCTATAGTCCAGCATCTTCCCGAGACCTGGAGATTCCTATTCTCCTAATTCGACAGGTAAAGTCCAATGGCTGTGGACTGTGAAGTGTCTCGGAGGTTCTCCGCACCTCGTAGGGAGCAGGCTCAGTAGAGCAGTCAGGGAGCAGTGAGCTGGAAAGCCTGAGTGTTATTACATGTGACAGCCCCCAGCGGGGAGACCCAGTGGCCTGCAATGAATGAAACATTACTATAAACATGCAGATAAGCGAGAGGTTCAGTGGAAGGGAGAGTTTGGGCCATGCCCTTGTATTGACCACACATAGTCATCATGTAATCCAGAGGGCTCGTATCCAAACTCAGCCAGGGAACACAGATATGTTTCTCGCTATTGGCCGTAAATATTTATTTAAAATAATTCCGTTTCTGAAAATGAATGTTTTCCGACATGTCTGTTTGATCTTTTGAAACCCAGAGGATAACAGAGAACAGAGGAAGTCTTCTTGTAACTCAACCCATTAACTTTAAAACACTTGCAGCAAGATATATATTATAGAAGCCGAGCTAGACACAGGCAATACATTATTCCGCGCAGGAATTACGGTTATTGAATTGTACAGCGAGATCCAGGTGTTTTCCGATATTAGCTATGCCAAACGCAACTGGAGGACATTTATCTTTGTATAGTATTTTAATGAAGTATATTCTCATATGAGAGGCCAGAGGTTGGGAATGTGACTTCAAATTAATGAAATGCAGAATGTGGGTCACATGCACCAGGGAAGTTGACTGTTTTGGGCTCCATAGCAAGCAGGCGGGTTCAAGACTGCATGGGGTTGGGGACAGGCGTGGGCTTGGGTGGGTGTCAATGGGGACAGGGGTGAGGTGTGGGCGGGGAAAAGGACTGGGGTGTCAGACGGGTGGGGTGTGGGTTGGGATGGGTACTGGGGTGGAATGTGGCCCAGGACAGGGGTTGGATGTCTATGGGGACATGGGTAGGGTATGGGCTGGGAAAGAGGTAGATGTGAATGGAGATAGGGGTGGGTTGGGACAGGGGTTGGGTATGGGCTGAGACAAAAAGTAGGATGTGGGATTGTGTGGGTGTCGATGGGGACAGGGGAAAAGGACTGGGTTGTTGGATGGGTGGGGTGTGGGTTGGGATGTATATGGACAGGGGTAGGATGTCTATGGTTACAGGAGTGGGGTTTGGGCTGGGACAGATGTTTGGTGTGAATGGAGATAGGGGTGGGTTGGGACAGGGGTTGGGTATGGGCTGAGACAAAGGGTGGGGTGTGGGCTTTTATGGGTGTGGGCAGGAACAGGGGTTGGGTGTTTATGGGGACAGGGGTGGAGTGTGGTGGGGACATAAATTAGATGTCTTTGGGGGACAGGGTGGGGTATGAGTTGAAAGAGAGATTGGATGTCGATGGGGACAGGATTGGTGTGTGGGTTGGGACCAGTGTTAACAGAGGTTGGATGGGGTGTGAGTTAGGATGGGTGTGAACAGGAGTTAGATGTCTATGGGGAAAAGGGGTGGTGTATGGGCTGAGACAAAGGTTGGGTGTAAATGGAGACAGGGCGGGATGTAGGCTTGTATGGGTGTGGAGTTGTATGCTTGTATCGGTGTGGGCAGGGACAGGGGTTGGATTTTAATGGGGACAATGGTCCCTCCGCCCCATAAGAGAAAGACCCTCTGCACCCTCCATAGGTATGCCACTTGCTGGCACATGATGCCTCAACTTGCTGCCCCTTTTTTATACAAGCGCCAACTGGTGGTATCCCTTATATTTATAAAAGAAAAGTATGATCAGTGGTTCCATCAGTGACATAAACTCAGAGTCACTCCATAAAGCCTCCAATTATTCACTCTGCTTCCTCTAGTGCCTGATTCTTAATTCATTAATGTTTAATAGGTTTCTGCAAGTGCTTAGTTAAATAAGGATAACACCATAGATGTCTACTTAAATAACGTACTGGGTTACTTAAAATAATACACATATAGTAAAATGCTTCCTTAACTCTCTTTTCTAATGAATTAAGTGGAGAATCATAAAAAAAATAAACTTCATTATTATTTATTTTTATTGTGGCCATTTCTACATATACATATATACAGATTATATATATATATATATATATATATATATATATATATATATATATAATCCCCAAAAGGGAAGCGTCTAAGAGACATATGTAATTAAACTCATGCGCCGCGCACCAGAGCATTACCAGTGAGATAGACCATATCTAAATATATATATATATATATATATATATATATACAGTGGTCGAAGTGGAAATTTAGAAGTGGGGGTATGAACATTCAGGAGTGACAGTATGGAAACCTAGAAGATAATAGAAGTCAATGGAGATTTGACATTTTTCATTACAACAGTGGGAGAAGTGCCGGTATGTCATACCCCCGTATACCCCCCACTTCGAGCCCTGTATATATATATATATATATATATATATATATATATATATATATATTATATAGATAGATAGATATCTACCTATCTATATATCACACACACCATAACAGTGGTGCTTCGGTCTATCTCACAGGTAATGCTCTGGTGCTCGGCGCATGAGTTTAATAACTGTGTCTCTTAGACACTTCCCTTTTGACTTATTCTGAAGATAAAGAATGGAAAATAATATGAAATATAATAATAAGCATAATGACCATGTGCTGTTTGTTGTTGACATATAATATACTTTATTGTACCTATTTATACTGTGTCAGAAATATCATGGAATGACATAGATAAGGTGGCTATCTCCATTTTAGTTCAAGTCTCGCTACCCAGGTATCTAATTGTGGCGCCAGGTCTGATTATAACATCTGATAACACAGTTGTTTTGTTGTGTATTGGGTTATCCCCGATCCCTGTGGGGTTTTCTGTGGAAGCTGATCACATTACATATTGCTGTAATTGTGGTCCATGTAACAATGGATGTGCTAATGGAGGATTATGTTAAGGTTAGAGGTCACTGCTGTACATTGCTAATTACATACTTCACATTATCAGGATTTCCGATCTCTGGCTTCTCCCTACTGGGAGTAATCCAAAAAAAATAGGATTGGATGAGTTTTATGCAAATGACATGCAAATCACGTCACATTCCCCACCCCTTTTCCGGTAATATATGTTTTTTATTATGCAAAGATTTTCATTGAATCACTACCTCAAGCATAGGTCCAGGATATTTGCTGCAATGGCCAAAATTCGGTAGACTTTTGGGGAGAGTTGGCAACTTGACATATAGTACAGCTCAGCCATAGGCAACCTGTGACACTACATATTCACTATATATACAACTGGTGCTATTTGGTTGCATCTTGTGTGGTTTACCCATCAAATTTTGACATCAGCCAGATTTTACTCATACTCTTATCCTAATCCTCCCCTTCTTAATCTTAACCCTCCATGTCTCGAAGCCTAACCCTCCCTATCCAACAGCATTGCCATAGAAATCTATGCCCTGTGACCTAACCTAACCTTCCCCTATATCTGCCTACCCCTAACCATCTCATTTATATGAGCCTAACCCTTACCTTTCCCTTTATATCAGTTTAGCCCTAACCTTCCCCTTTATATGAGCTAGCCCTAACCTTCCCCTTTATATGAGCCTAACCCTACCCTTCCCCTTTATATGAGCTTAGCCCTAATATTCCCCTTTATATGAGCCTAACCCTAACCTTCCACTTTATATGAGCCTAACCCTAACTCCCCCATTATCTAAACCTAACCCTAATCTTTCCCTGTATATAAACTTAGCCCTAACCTTCCCCTTTGTATGAGCTAACCCTAACCTTCCCCTTTGTATGAGCTAACCCTAACCTTCCCCTTTGTATGAGCTAACCCTAACCTTCCCCTTTGTATCAGCTTAACCTTAAACTTTCCTTTAGCCTGCTGCAGTCCATCCCCATCTATTGATAACAGGTAGTTTGTCAAAATAAGGACATTTCAACGAATTTCCCAGTGGAAATCTTCATAAAACAGCATACATTGAAATTGATACAG
>JABWIB010002120.1:50697-61150 GCA_016617825.1 Platyplectrum ornatum | reverse complement strand
CATAGTAAAATCACTGCCTCTTTCCAGGAGATTTGCAGACTCTCCTGGGATACCAGGAGTTGCCAAATCCAGGAGTCTGTGAGAGGTGGCAACCCTGGTATTACCAAGAAATACAAATATTGTAGATACATATATAGAATAGTAAACAAATCATATGGATGGGATCTAGACTTTCTACTAGGAGATGTTCTCCAATACAGGCTTATTTTAGCCCTTACATACTAACCAAACTTATGTGGAAATGTGACTGATGGAATACATTTGGGTGTGGAAGGGGTGGCCTTTTACTCACTTACACAAGAGCTTGGATACGCTTGGCAATCAGCAGAGTGTAGCATCAGCAGAACCTGGTCCTTATGCTATATCATTTTATTCATTTAGAAGCCTCTTAGGCCTATATTTTATAAACTTTGAAAATGGAAATTTGAGGTTTTGCCCATAGCAACCAATCAGATTATAGCTTTACTTTTACTAGAGAATGTATTGGTTGCTATGAACAACATCTCCCACAGTTTAGTACATATAGGCCTTAGGATCGATCCGATCAATTTGTTGGCACTGTACATGCCTAGAATAGGACTTCACACCTTGTAATGCTTATCACACATATTTATATTCCATAAATCAGATTTCTATCCTCAGGGAGAGATGTGTGCGTAATTTGTGTTGATAGGGGAGGGAGTCATTTAAATGTTACAGTGTAGGTCTAGCTAAGCACTTGTATAGCTCATCACGACATTCATCTGCATAGGGCTGTGTTCACAGGACTTTAGAGAGAGTTCAGAACTTGTATGTTAACACTTTTCCATCCATGCGAGGGGAGTACCATGCGAGTACATTAAGAATTTGTGAGTACAGAAATGGTTCTGTCATACTCAATTTACTCTGAAGTCTGGCTCTGTTAGTTAATCTCTAAATCAGTTTAATTGCTTTTGTGTATGTGTGATATGTAGGAAGTTATTTTAAAACACAACTTTAGGGTTTAAAGGTTTAATAATGTCTCTAGATTTCTAGAGTACATAATTATAGGAAGATGTTTAGATAGAAAATATTGTTTAATAAACAGAATTAAGTGTGGGAAAATGTAACCTCAAGTTCATGATACATTTCTGAAAAGGGAAATTGTACTTCTAAAATATTTGTTCACTGAATACATTTAAAAACATAAAATTGATTTTATGCCATGAAATTCATGTTGCAGAGTTAAATGCGCGACTTAAAGTTGTCGTCTATGTCTGGAATAAATGGAGTACTAAAACATTTACTGTATTTGCTGGCGTATAAGACTACTTTTCAGCTCCGAAAAACATGCCTCCAAGTGGGGGGTCGTCTTATACGCTGGGTATCTTTCTCTGTGGTATGAAACATCCAATGCTCCATAGATAACCACTAGCTGTATACATGGTCCTATGGTGNTTATCTATAGAGCATTAGATGTTTATTACCTCAGAGATACCCTGTGACCACAGAGTGCAGTGAGAGAATGAACTCTCAGACACATCCTCCCCCCTCCTTTCCAGGGGACATCAGCTAAATATCAGTGCAGCAGGGGATCATACAGCAGGGGATCATACAGCAGGGGGGGGATCATTACAAACTCTATATTTTGAGTGGAAATGTTGGGGGGTCGTCTTATACGCCCAGTCGTCTTATACGCCGGCAAATACGGTAGATGGTTTAAATCTAGAATGAAAATATTTTATGATAAACCATCGAAGCTGGAAGTTTCCTTAAATGTTTACACTACATTTATTATAATTATCATCCTTTATTTCTAAAATACTAAGACGTGTTTTACAGTTAATATTAAATTATGCATATTTCTGTATAACTGTATAGGTGGTCCAGGTCTACATTGGGTAGATGCCCAAGGAACACAGTGAATGACAGATATAATGTTATGTACTGATTATAGTAGAAGTCTTCCAAAGGACTTTAGGGAGATAATTTCACCCACACGTCCTTTTGGCCAATGTATGGTAATGTCATCTATAGGGGTATTTACTAAGCGGTGAGATTGCAGTGAGATTGAAAAGTGGGTATGTTGCCCATAGCAACCAGATTCAAGTTCACATTCTCCAGTGTGTAAAATGAAACTGAGAGCTTTAATCTGATCGGTTGCTATGGGCAACTTTCCAATCTCACTGCAATCTCGCCACCTAGTGAATATACCCCCTGGTGCCATCCCTTTCGAAGTACACAGTTCCAATTTTATAAACAAAATACTTCTCGTTTTCTAGGCAATATTGCGTCTGCTGGGTGTTCACAGTAATCATATTGAGGCAAGGGAGTGACGGAGAATGAATATATCCTGACGAAGGAGTCACTGACTGAAGAAATTTTAATCCTCCCCTCCCCGCATACCTAAACCTGACCTAAACCTTCTGTGATCTAATACCTCTCTGCAGCCTAACCCTTTCAATTCTTCTCTCTGCTCCCTTCCTACAGTTTAACCATAACCTTTCCCCTCTACAGTCTGTTCCCTCCCCACATTCTATCCTAACCTTCCCCTTCTACTATTCCTTCCCTCTCCACAGCCTAACCCTAACCTTTCCCTTCTGCATTCTATTCCCTTCCTACATTCTAACCCTAAACTTCCACTTCTACTATTCCTTCCCTCTCTACAGCCTAACCCTAACCTTTCCCTTCTACATTCCATTCGATTCCTACATTCTTACCTTAACCTTTCCCTTGTACATTCCATTCCCATACTTCATTCTAACCCTAACCTTCCCATTCTACTATTTCTTCCCTCTCCACAGCCTAATCCTAACCTTTCCCTTCTACATTCCATTCCCTTCCTACATTCTGACCTAATCTTTCCCTTCTGCGTTCCATTCCCTTCCAAAGCCTTTACTGACTCACCTCTTCTACAATCCATTCCCTGTTGCTTAGAGAACACCAAGCCTATATAAGACATTGTTATGGGACAGATAGTTACTTACTATTATTATGTTTAGTAGTTATTGTGTTAGGGATTGTGACCTGGAACAGAAAGCTGCACACCCAGGTGCAGGGTCTAACCCCCTGGTGCTTGCAGACAGGGCAAGGATCACTGATAAGAGGAAGGACCTGGCCTAGGAGCCAGGGCATATGACACATCTCCAATGAGAAAGCAGTTATTGGCCCATGAAGCATTGTATTAAGGTGTGGTATTTGGTTGTCGAGCTCTGTTTAATTTATTTTACATCCTGTTTTTGTTATTTTTGTAAAGACAATGGTCTGGCTATATTAATTTACTAAGCAGCTGTACAGTTTAAATGATGGGTGCCTTCAAAATCATATTTAATAATATTATACAAGCCCTGACTACTCGTTTGTATTGAAAAGTAGTGCAACGCAGTTCATAATCAGCACATCCAATGACAGCTGCTCAATTATGCTGTTTGTGTAAAATTGTGTTACTTCCTTGTGTGCAGCTGTGGTATAAACATTTCCACCCTAACCAATCCCATCAGTTTGTCAGGGTGTACAGGGATTTTAGTGAACTGAATTCAATTGCATAGAAATTAATACTTTAGGGTACAAACACTCTGGACGGAGTCATGTAACACTATGGACAGCCAGCTAAGAAGTGATAACAGCGAGAAGTGGTACATTATTGCGTCTGACAAACACAGTAAGATTACAAGAAATAGTCATTCACTTGGGGACATAGTGGCTGATTGTGACTGAAACACAAAAAAACAAACCATCTTGTGCTTGGAAATGCTTCATGCAAATAATGCATTAGGCATTTGTGGCAGAGGGAATTAGGTCCTATAGTTAGTTGAGGGCATTAGAGCCTTTAGTGGTGCATTAAGCTCTGGAGTACTGTAGGTAAGCACTAGGCCCATGGTAATTGATAGACAGACACCATAGATGGCATAGTGTGACATAGATGGCATAGTGTGACATAGATGGCATAGTGTGACATAGATTGCATAGTGTGATATAGATAGTGTGCTATGGTCTGGTAATAGTGTAGAGGTCACATGTGTGGAGCAGAGGGAGCGTTATTCAGGAGGTTAGAGGTCTCTTACAGGTATAGACAGGGCTCGAAGTGGTGTATACGGGGGTATGCCATTCCGACTCTTCTCCCACTGATGCAACAAAAAAGTGTTTCCATACCACCACTTCTAAATGTCCATACCCCCACTTCTAAGAGATGTTTGGCAAGTTGACAAGAGAAGCTGTGATTAGCAATCCCTGTGTTAGCATGGTGCAAACAGAATCTGTAGCCATTCAAGAGGGCTCTGTTCTAGTCACCAGAGTTGAAGAGATTTTTAACATTTGTCAGATTGGTTCAGAATCTACATTACAGGATACTAAGGGAGGGGACAGGCTTTTTACTATTTCTCACAGCTCACTAACTTATTACACTTACTAATGGAATCAGAATATCATGAAATATCCAAAAACACCAGTACTTATATTAAAAATATATTCCTAATATTACACTCTGCATAAGCTATATGCTTAACACCAGGTGGTCATAAATCTCCTGTTTCTCTACACACAGATTCACACCTCTTAAGAACCAGTCAGGGAGCTGCCTCAAAGCCCTGTTGTTGCTTACCTCCTGTCAAAGACTACTACAAATCCCAGTCAGCTCTGGCTAGTAATATACTAGTCTCCCCATAACACAGTGTGCAAGGACTCTTCCAAACCCACACAACTTCTCTACAACAATTTACTGTGAACTATGGGATCTAGAACTTAATTCCATTAATATTCTAACACCAACCAAAAACTCACAAAATCCGCTGGATTTCACCCAAAATACCCGGCTGGGGTTACGTGAGCCCACACACACTTATAGAATATTTAGATTTATCACTCTGTAATCTAAACCCAGAAATATAACAATTCAGATATTCAATATGCCAATCAATACAATATTATCCAGTAGCTCCGAGCAGTAAAACACCATCTTCAAAGACTAGAGTTCACAGCAATATGAATAGATTAAACAAAGAACAATTTATTTTACAAAAGAAAATACTAAAATGCTTAGGAAATATAATAAATATGAAAAATAATATGAAAAGGAACAATTCATAATCAGGTCCTAATCAGTTCGTTGCCGTGAACCCAAAGTAAATACAAATTGCCCTCTTTCTGGATTGTGATTGGAAGACTGGTTGCAGCCAGTAAGAAATGAAAGCTCATGTCAGGGGGGTCTCCACTTGAAAGTAATGGTTGCCCAATGATAATTCATATATTCCCCTGAGTAGGCATCTCATTAACACAAAGTCAATATATTAATATTTCTTGTTTTTCTCTTGTTGATTCTGGCAACACCAGACATTCACTGCTTGTGTTTATCTGATTAGGTGTTAGGCAGTTACTGAATTACGGGCTGATCCCGATGAGATGGAAAGCTGTAAATCGCACATATTATACATTGTTGTTCCTGCTATATTCTTGGAAAATCATAGCATTTATAAAGGTTTTATTTCATACACATATAATTGTTCTTCTTTCTCCCTCACACACAATTATGTGTTATACCAAATAGACAGGAAAATGGCAACCCACATAGAGCACTAGGACCCTGCAGCCCCTGGGTGAAAAAACTTGGGCACCTACCACAATGCCCAAAAAAGGTTACCATATACAACAAAACTGTTAAACACCAAAAAAGGGCGCGAGGTATAGTGTAACAAAGGGGTTACACACTATGACATAAAATTCATACAAGTCCACAATATAATGTAAAATAAATGGAAGTCCACAAAATGTCCGTATTATGACCTATCAATGATTCCTTTTTTCTCCAACGATGATCCCACCAGGAAAGGAACAAGAGTAAAGGCAATAGTGAAGCCTGTAGCGCTAATATTGAAATACCAGTGGCTGTTCAGCCTACTCACATATCTTTTCCCTTGGTTTGCAGCATAATATGTAGTAGGACCGTACACTTCTATGTCTCCTCCTGTGCCTCCGGCTCTCCGCATCCACTCCGTTATGCGTGTGTGATCTGGAAGTTGAGCCTCTTTCGGATCCTCAGAAGGAAAAAACCAGATGGTGCAGATCACAAGGGTAATATTGCCCTTCCACTGGTTCCTACTTACCGTGGGATGGCTTGCATAAATGCATGTATAAATATATAGCTTGTTCCACACGGCAGCTCAAAATAAACCCCGTAAATAAGGGGAACTACTTAAACTTTTGCAGTTCTATATATTTATTAAATGGTAAGTATAAAAATTTATAAAATAAATAGATCAGTAAAATAATGAATAAAAGCCAAAGTAATGGCAACAAGGTAGTAGGACTTCCCAACACAGGCAGGGTACAACAGATGGTATTTGCCACACTTTAAAGAAAAAAGGGCCCAAACAGTGGCCAAAGGAGTACACTGTAAGGGGAGGGATTCCTACACTAAAACGCAAGCCCACACTGGGGAGGGATTCGTACACTGGCATTTTAGTGCAGGAATCCCTCCCCTTACAGTGTACTCCTTTGTCCACTGTTTGGGCCCTTTTTTCTTTAAAGTGTGGCAAATACCATCTGTTGTACTCTGTTTATGTTGGGAAGTCCTACTACCATGTTGCCATTACTTTGGCTTTACACAGCTATGTGTGTTTGTCTTCTCTCCGTTAGGGGCGTAAAAGACCCTCTTTTGTCATAGTCCTGAGGCCTGACTAGGTGCGATATAACAGGATACCTCAGAGATTCCCTCAGTTTTACATATCCGCGACCGGTGTGAACCAAATGTTCCTGTGATGCAACAAGTAAAAGTGGGCATTTTGAAATGTTAAACCCCTTCAGCGCTGACAGAAATTAATGGCATATGTGATATTAAAAACCAAACGTCCAACTTCACCTAATCCTGACAATACTGTGCAATTGGATATACATAAATAGATTACATTCTCAGTGCAGATATCACTTTGGATTATCTCAGAAAGATTAAAATCTAGAAAGGTTGATTGTTAAAATAAAGATAAATAATAAGCAAAAAGAACAATGATCTTTAAGTATTTATATTTATATTTAGTGTAGCACAAATTCACAACATGAAAGTTGAACTCAAATCTATTTTCAATCTCAACATTTGTAACGTTGAAACTGTACATCAAGGTTATTACTTTGTCTACAAGTCATAAGGTCATACGATAGACAGTATTACTGAAACTATACAAAATTCTTTTAACATCAGCTGCTGGTGACATGAAGAGGCACAGAAATCTAATTAAAGGAAATATTCTCATTATAATTACTCAGTATGTACTGGCATTGTTAAACTAAAACTGATTCACAGAGATAAATACCCAAAGTACAAATTTGGCAGAACCATTCAACAAACAAGTATTCAAGTGTCTGTAAAGTGAAATAATGGGTGAAATTAATAACAGAAAAAGAAAGCATACAAAGCATTGATNAATCATGTAGGAGAAAGCAAGATAAATAACTGGAGAAATGTATCATTGCAAATATACAACAAATTAAGTCATACCACGAACATGCCAAAACAATGAACAAAAACTCAACAACCATACCCATTTTTGTAAGGTCCTAGGGGAAATGTATGCCTTGGCAAAACCATGTCAAACCTAAAGCCAAGACCTGGTCAGCCAATAGGCTCATAAGGCTGCAGTCTAGGGCATGAGGCTACAGAGGGTACATCGCCACTACCCTACCCTCTCCTCATAGGTTGCTAGATAAACAGATTATGTTAGAGTCTCAAGCTATGAATTTAACTGCATCTTAGAGGAGTGGCAGCAACATCAGTCTTACTGGCCATACACCAGTGAGGTCCATTGCAGGATCTCACTGGTGTACATCCGGGTGCGATGTGCCTGAAGCAGGAAAGATTCAGCAATTCGATGTGCGAATGCGGGAGCTCGCATCATCACACCCGGTATCAGCCTGGTCTAGCAACCCATGGGGGGGCATTATAAATTCTTTAGCCTAGGGAGGCTGAGACCATTAATCAGGCCCTTCTGAAAGCCATAGTAAAGGCAAAGTATCCTACCCTCCAACATTTCACAACTAATACACTTGGGGTTGTGACAAATGTGACATTAGTACCCCTTACATAGTTGACATGATTGCACTGTGTTTGTCCTTACAATAACAGGATCAGTCCGATTTTAAACAGGACGAACAATTATTATGCTTGGTCAAATTGTTAATGTATATATAATATATAAAATATATCTATAGATTACTCAAATCCCATTTTAACCCAGACCCAGAAATAATAATGATGCTTTCGTACGTCACATTCTCAGAACAGGTTACGAGCATCAGTTGGTCGTACAAATCTGATTTCCGTACATTGGTTTCCATCTGAGATAAGTTATTAACAATTTGGTTGTATGGAGCGGGAGCTTGTGTGCGTAATTCTTCATTAGTTTACGGTCAATAATGGGACTAATACACAAAGGAAATGACTTAATGTTATTAGATTTTAGAGAAAATAAAATGCATTTTATCCATGTACTCTTTATAACGTGTGCTTTCATAGTAAAACAAATCTGTCAAGACAACACGTCAGATGTCAGGCTTATAACATATGTGCTGAACGTGTAGAAATGTGTGTGAATTAAAACACAAACTGGAACAAAAACAGATGAGAATTCATAACATGATTAACAAATAGGTGTAAATGATTAAATGATTATGTGAAGAGACAAAATCATGTGTCTGCAAAATGAATTAAGCTTTTCCACTTAGAGTTAATAAAAACGTTTCGCACTTTGCATTGCTTCATTTGGAAGTCTGCACTGGGGCTATTGTTATTCCTAATGCTTGTAGGTTCTCCCTGGACATTATAGAGTACTACGTATAAAACATATTTCCTTTTTAGTAGGAATGATAAGTTAAATAGTAGTAAATGCATCATTACTACATGTGAAATCACAATGTGCCTATATGACTCTAGATATATAATTGGTTCTCCAAGCATATATCAGACTTTGTGTAATCGCAGAGTGGGAGGTGTTGTCATGAGTAACAAAACCTGGAACTTTCCCTTGATAATGGCTTTTGGCCAATAAATTATTACATAAGATATAAACATTTTTGCAAGATAATTTAGTAAAATAACCTTGCACGCGCTCAGCAGGGTATGTGCTCTAACTCAGCACTATCCAAATAAAAAACTGGCACCAGTCTCCGTGTTTCAGCATGTTTCATTGTAAAGGAATATTAAAGAGATTAGAAGCATAAAAACCTTATGCAAAATGCACATATAGTAATTGTTCTGTAAATGTTCTCATATAAATAAATAATTACGTCCAATGTTCATGCACATGTGACGACTACATGCGTATCAGTGTGTGAACTGGACAGTTTTTCTAAACTTCAGAACCATTTTTTATTACAATGTAAAAGTTTCTGGATTATATTTGCAAAAACTCTCTGTACCCAGCACTATATCTAGTAATATGTACTAGACAGTTATTATGTGCTCATTACTGAATGTTATACAATATGAACCCTGGGTTTATCCGACAAAGTATATTCTACCCAGTACCTAGCCAGAAGCAGGTAATTATAATAATATAATAAAAGCATTTTCCTTTTCTGGTTTTCTTATTTTTTATGACAGTCAAGTCATGCTAATGTTTAAACAATCTTGACATCCAAGACGCAATGACACTTGTGCCAGGGTAAAAGCTGATATACATTTTCCTAATTACATGTCTTCAATAAATAAACTTCCCTTTAAGGTCCTCAGAGTCCTCTATTTCTACTTCTTCTTACTCAAATACAAATTGTTTTCCAAAACATTATCCTCTTTGCACTATTGCCAATACTAGAGCTCTATTTATTACAATACTTGTAGTAGGGGGACAGTGGAGAACAAAACTACTGTATCCAAAGTCACATTTGCAGAATTTTAGTTGCTTTAACTTCTTGTGTGTACAAACACTTTCTGAATCCTGGAAAGTCAGAGCCCTATTAAGTGCCGCTATATGGCATAGGTTAAGCATAATGGGTCAGATCCAGACCGTGGAAAATGCATCATTTTTCAAAGTCTGTGCGTATGCGAGGTACACACCATCTTGCATTTAAGCAAAAGTGGTGTGAAAGATATTTAAGGTACAGTAAGGCTTGTGTGCGGATCCCTCTCTTTATGGGCCTCCCCCTCATTGACAGGGGAATCAGCATGCAAACTAATAGTTAAGCAAGATAAGAGTTTGGTTCTTCGAATGTTGATTTTGCTAAAGTCTAGCTACGATACAATGATCCTAACACATGTATGTGGTGTGATTATGCTGCCATTACTTACCTTTTGGGGAAAACATTTGGAAGACATTGTACCACTTGTCTAGAGCAGGGGTCAGGGAACTTTTTTACCTCTTATCCCCCAAAAAATTTATAAACGCAGACGTTACCCCCTTGATTTGAAAGTAAGGAAATCATACATCCAATAACATTTTGAATTCAAATAGTGTATTTAAAATTACTTTGAAAGCTTCAACTTACTTGAAAACTTCAGGTTTTGGAGAAATGA
>JABWIB010002120.1:3598-33024 GCA_016617825.1 Platyplectrum ornatum | reverse complement strand
TATATATATATATATATATATATATATATATATATATATATATCACTACTTTTGGTGGAGCTGGACCTGATTCAGAGGTTAGCATCCATACTTCTGATGTGTGAATGTGCGAAGCGAAAAAAAAAAAGCTTGCAGGCAAAATTCCATTTCGTACCAAATCGCATCTGCACGCGCCAAAACCATGCGCTTCCGTTTGTTTCATAGTTGTTAAAAACTGCGGAAAAACTCAGAATAGTGTGTATATTGCTATACGCATGCGCATTCATTATGTGCAAGCGAAAATTCTGAAAAAGGTCCAGTATCTAAATAGTATAGTATAGGTTCTGAGTGCAGCATATGCACATGTCTGGTTCCGGTCCCTGGCTGTACATGAGGATCATTACAAAAACATTTTTATTGGGCTCATAAATAGTTACATCTCTGGGGAACACAGGTTCTTTAAAGTAATGGAGACTGGACCTTTTTAAAGAAGCTTTGCCTTATCTATCATACTTTATACAATATAACTGTGTACATGTAAATGGAATAAAACCTGCCTCAGTTTTTATTTATTCCCCAGGTTGGTATTGCATGCTGAGATAGCTAATTCACAGGCTGCTGTGTTCACCTCTATATCATATTTTCTAAAAAAAAAAATATCATTAGAACCAAGAACTATTATTTGCTTTATTGATCCAGTAACTTCAGATTGCTTATTAAAGATGTAACTTTCAGTTATGATATGGCAGGGTAGGAAGAGATCACAGCTTAAAGTTACTTGAGCTTTGTGTGATTGGTTTAGATTGTTCCTTTGACAGCTACAATATCATTTTTCCATCAAGCTCTGCATGTCCTCCTCGTTAATTACAACTCCCGAATACACCTATTTTATCCTACAGCCCTTTAGCCTTTTACTGATTACACATTGATGTTATCAAGCATTGTTCCTTAATTGTCCCTTATTTGTTCCTGTCTAATAATGATCTATGTAAAATGTTACCACATTAATTTCTAGCTCAAACCAACTAAGGTATATGAAAGGGTCACCAACCCTGAAAAAATGAACAAATAAATAAGTCCAAAAACTGGTGAGCTCAATGAATACTTATGCTGACCTAATTAATATATTTGGGACATACCTGAAAGGTCCCAAATACCTGTCTAATAGGATATATATATATATATATATATATATATATATATATATATATATATATATTATATATATAGTTTAATAAAAAAAAATATATATATATATTTTATTATTATAATTTTTATAATAAGAACACTGTATTTCTACTAGGTTACTTACTTATGTGTTTTAAACCCAAGGTAATATATAACAGTTATCCAGCTTATGGTAAAAGCTGGTAAGGGTGCCTGGGGTATGTATGGAGTGTAGGGTAGGCTCCATACATTAGGCCCATTCCTGGTCTTTTGGACTCCCTGGCTGTTGCCAGACTGATTAGGGCTGTTATCTGGGTCGCCATAAGGTGGGTACTTCCGGTGACCAGCAGCATGACTCCTCAGTCCTCAGTGAGGAGTCATGCCACCGGTGCCATGCAGCGGCAGCAGAGGGGATACATATAGAAAGGTACCCGCCAAGTGTGTTAGCTAAATTATTTTTTTATTTATCTGACCCAACTACATCTCTTCTTCTGCACTGGTACAAAGTATACCCATGCATCTTCTGTGTGCAAGGACCTGGAGAATAAGCACAATAGGACATCAAAGACAATATGTAATATAATATACTCTATATATTAGAAAACGACATTATCCTGTGTTAGAGTTAGGACAGTTAGGTATCATCTTGAGAGTTGTACGTTATTATAGTCCTCAGCACTGGGACAAGTCATTAGAACTGTGTGTGCTGGCAATCACTAGATACGTTTATAGACACTAGCATGTATGTACTGAGTACCTTTATATTCTATAAAGAAAAGATTTATTCTGAGAACAAACAATTGTGTGGCTGTTTTTACCTGTCCCCCAAATGTACAGATCCACCACGTCTATATGTCATTCTGAATGGATTGGATAATATATGACATAAATAAACGTTAATATTATACAATGAAGTTTATTGAGGATTTCAGGGACACAGGGGACTACTAAAAAGCTTTAAGTCACTCCAGCAATGGTTCATTAATCACATGGCCAGACAGGGGATTATTGTCAATATCTTTCTTACTCAATCATGCTTGTTAACAGATATTCTCACCTTTGTACATCTTTCCAGCAAACCTTAATAATCAACAGCCCAATTCCTTTACTGTGCGACTTGCAGTCCGTATTGCAAGCTGTCACCGTACTTCTAGACTTTATGTTTCATTTATTAGATTAACGACGTGTGGAGTTGGCCACAAAAGAGCCTTCTTGGAATTCAATTCAACATTTCTATATACCCATTGGTGACCTTTTCCTCATGGAAATGAAGGCGTGGTTTCCTGTTTTTGAAGAGTGTGTAAACTTTTCAAAGCAAAGTTAGAGAAAGGCACTTGGGTCTGGAATACGTCCCATGTTAAGGTCGGAGAGTGTAACTCCATGAATTTAAACTTCCTCTAAATCCATGTTTTATGTCAAGACAGTTGGAATAACAGAATAGAGACGTTGTTATAAGGGAGGCATAAAACACATATCTGTTTTGCCAGAAATTATATTAGGTGAGTTATTCGGCAAATGTTGCCAGCAAGAATATTTATTTGTCCAGCCATTCAAGGATTATAGGATTTGTTTAACAGTCATATTTCTTTTTAAAGAAAACCTAAAAGTCTATTCCCAATGAGTTTCATTAATTGCTCCTATAGTGTTCCCTGTTGTAATATATTTGAATGTCTCTCACTCTTATGTTTGTTACTAATTTTGTTCCTTTACAGCTTCTGTATCATGTAAATTCTGGCTTGGTAATTGAGCCTCTAGGGCTTCCTCACTTGGGTTATACATATATAAAGCTATTTTGTTTGCCTGTGGTTTGTAATATAGATGTGTGACAAAAAAAAGTACTAGTAGAACAGATAAAACATTTGTTTAATTGGGTAAAGGGACAAACTGTGATCTTAGTGTTAACAAAAAGTGTTTATATTATTATTTGATGATGATGATGATTATTATTACTATGATTATATTATTATTGTTTTTTATAATAATAGTACGAGTAATAATAGTAATGGCACTGTAGGTATGCTACATAGGATCCCATATGTCCCCCCTCCCCTTCCGCTAATGACAGCCGTCTCACTTCCCAACCTATCCAGGACTTCACTCCAGCTGCCCCCCTCCACTGGAACAGCCTACCCCAACCTATTAGACTATCTACCACTCCAAGTCTCACTTAAACTCACTTCTTCAGAATGGCCTACCCCTCCTTCACCTAATCACTCTACCCTCTCCCACTCATCCAAATGTCTTCTGTATTGTCTACCCCTTCCTTAGCATGTAAGCTCTCATGAGCAGGGACCCCCACCCTCCTATTATCTACTTCAACTTGCCCCCATCTCCTTGCTCCTCTCTTTCTTTCTTTTTTTCAACAAAACTTTATTGAAACTTCATCGCAGTACAATATATCTTACAACAAGGTTGTACAGTGAAAAAGACCATTAACAATCATATGATAAAGAGACAGAAAATGAAATAGAACACCGACAATCCCCGTCGGTGAGGTAATGCGGCCCGCCAGGAGACCTAAATAAATTATTACAATGAGAGGTGCCACCGCCATACACAATTAGTTAACCGAGTGAGTTAGAGAGAACAGTCAGACAAATGTATGGGGGGATCACCCATATGAACCCTAAGTAGGTACCATTCGGTCGATGCAAAAGTTAGACTAATCTTAAGTCGAATCGCAGGCGCCATAGAAATGTAACTCTCCCAGCAAGCAAAGAAACCCTCCACCTTTGCCTCCTTTTCCAGTAAACCGTCGGCTCCTCTCTTTCTTAAGTGTAATACATTATGCACTTCCCAACCCTCTTAGTTCTTACTCACTCTATGGGGTATATTTACTAAGCAGGGAGATTGCAGTGAAATTCGAATTTGGGGAAGTTGCCCATGGCAACCAATCAGATTTGAGTTCACATTCTCCAGAGTGTAAAATGAAACTGAGAGCTCAAATCTGATTGGTTGCCATGGGCAACTTCCCCAAATTCGAATTTCACTGCAATCTCCCTGCTTAGTAAATATACCCCTATGTATGTATTCCATATTTCCATGCTATGGCATTATTCCCCATGTTATATATGATTTCATGTTTGTTATTGTATTGTTACACTGTACCCCATGCTATGTACGTACTATCAATATGTACAACGCTGCAGAAATTATATTAATAATAACAATACATACACAAAACATATTCCTGCCCAAATCATATATTGGTAGCCAATAAATGCTAATAAAGAAGCCTGGCAATTGCCAGAGTCTTGTAGGTCTTATAAATGTATTTCCATGCTGAGGTGATGCTCCTATTAGAAGATAAGAGCAGAAGAGCTAAGCTTGTTTGTGCTTGTTGCATCCCTCCACCCTACTGTCCCTGTACTGAACCAATGGAACATTGGAGACGCTGCGTCCAGTGCTGAAAGGACAGTGGACCTGTTTCAGAGGTGCAAGCATAAGAATTGCATCTGGTATGGATGAACTGCATGAGATACAAAGGTGAACACCATGATACCTCTGACTGACCGACACAAAGCAGACACGCTCATTGCATCTGTGTGTCCATATATATATGCAAGTGCAGTGTACTACACTGTAATATATACTGGCATAAGAGGCTCTAAATAGTATTTCAGTCACAATGCGGATGAACTTAAACTATACAATATAATACATTTATTTAGTAAAATGAAAAAAAATATATATATTTTATTAATACTCCATCACCATTTCATGACCTCGAAGTCTTAAATTCTAATACAGGGTGTGAAATAGTCCGTGGCTCCCTGGACTTAGACATGACCTGTGACTAGTTCTGACATAAATTGTGAATTTTTTCATAAGCCTTTGTTTGGGCACACCTTTACTGTACATTGGTTATATGTCCCCACCCCTTCCTTCCTATAACACCCCAATTATGATGCTGTGGCTCATATAGCACACAGGTCTGGATCACTTGCATTTGATTTGATATTGATTCGCAACGTCACAATGCATACAGAATCATATAGAAATACACTGCACAAATTTTTATTCACCAATGGACTGGCCCAGTGGCCTTTCTAGGTGTGTAGGATTACCAAACAGACCACATAATATAAATAATATCAAATAAATGAATGCCAATCTTAAATATATTATATTAGATAGAAGAAACAAAACACAAAAGAAATACAATGGAAGAGATAGCAACCTCAGCTATATACAGGTCTCTACACACTCTGGGGTTCCCTAATATCAACGATTCCCCTATTCAAATTATATGTCCTATGAATACACATTGTATGGTGACCACCTAGGACTGTACTGCAGAATACTATAAGGAGAACAGGGGGTAAATATGCTATTTGGCCATTTTGGCCAGATGATGATTTGGCCATTTTGGCCAGATTTGCTGCCAAATCACTGATTACATTGTTGCAGCCAATTCACATTTTCAAATCAACATGCCAATATCTAACTTGACTGACACAGACCTTTAGGTATTTACTAAGCAGCGATTTGTGAAATCAGCATTGAATTGAGCTAAAATTGCCATTTACAAATGAGGTACCTTTTCTAAACGAATTCTTTGCAATTCATCGCCTCCTAATAGAACACTAAATTACAAATACTCTCACTCAGCACACAAACAATGAAAAGTGGAACAATGTTAATGAAAAAAACCTAGAAAATATTTTTACTAAAAGAAATATCGCCCTGACTGTTTAAAAAGCCCCCAATGTGCCATGATTTGCATACAATTCGCTGCGAGATAACTGCATCTCGCAGCAAGCTGGAACGAAATTAACACTGATCGACGTCAATTTGAACTCGCCATTCAAAAACCAGCTTTGTAAATTCTCAAAAATTGCTTTTTGACAAATTCAATTTTCAAATCTTAGGAAATTGATTAGAAAATCTATTCCCATGATATGGAAGTGGTCTGATATATAGATATACTCTCTTTTCCAAAAAATGATTGGGGTCCCCTCATTTAAAAGAGGACGGTCCCCCCTCTTAGCAATTAGTGTGTAATTATCACCAGCCAATAACACTACAGAAGTCGAGAGATGAGCAGTTGCCAAAAGTCTAATGCCCATCACCTCCCTTGTCACTGCTTTAATAAACAAATGGAAACCTAATGATGACAACTGTTTTATTTGTAAAGGTTGACAAAACTCATTATTCTTAGCCCAAACCGTAAGACACTTCTGCAACACAGATTCACCATATGCTCTATGGTATATATGATAGCAAAGTCACTCTTTACTAAAATAATTGTTTATATGACATTCTTACATCTAATAAAATATTAGTAGCCATTATAGGGTTATTTGATTCAGTGCATTAATATGATTGGCGTTTTTGGAAATGTAGCTAGAAATTGTAATATGCATTTTTTTAACCAAACAAATCTGTATTTACGAAGAAACTAATGTGCTATGGATGGTGATAATGAGGTAAATGGTCTGTGTTAAGTATTACTTTGAATAATTCCTTGCCTATACTGTACTGGTTAGACAGTGAGGACGAACATTGCTTAAAATAATAATAATATAAAATCTGAGTTACATATGATAAATCTATGTACACTCCCATGTATAGTCCTTTTATATATGTTCCCTGTCATGGCAACAAAATGCCTAGAGATTAACTGTGTGTTTTTGCTTCCTATAGGTGAGAACATTCTCTAAATATTGGTGAGTTGGGTTTTATATATATATATATATATATATATATATATCTTCATCTGAGCTGTCTCAACTGTTCCCCACAGCTACCAATGCTTTAAATTGCACTCCATGGCTGCAGTATTTTTCATTCAGAGCACTACCATGCCGTTCATAGTATCTAACCGAGGCTGTCCCAATTATGCTGCTTTTTAACCCATAGGGGTCCCCTGGCATGGTGTAATGATAGACTACTTCACCTTCAGCATGGACTTGGCTATAATTGGCACTGAGCTGTTCCTTACCTCTGCAGGATAGCACTGCCACAAGACTAGCTCTTAGCAAAAAGTTTAGATGAGTGATGGCAATCATAGCAAAAGCAGAGCTTGGATTAAATCCTCTGTTTGTTAGTTAAGGGAAAGAGGGACTATGATTTGTAATCATACTATACAGCGGTGTTCTTGGATGACTTGAATAGATCACCTTAGTGAACAACGACATCAAACATAACACAACACTTTCATTATAGAGACATTTAAAAATTAAAACCTACTCCCTCAACTTTTCTGTTGACAGATTTTCATTGCCTCTCTCTCAGGAAATGCTGAACTCTGCCACGAACATGGAAATATTTTCAGAAAATGTACTTTTGTCTTTATTTTCCTTGGCTGGATGTTACTGTGTAGATGCAGCCATTAGGCATCAGGCTGAAATTCATGAGGGAAAAAAACATTAAACGTTTATGAAAACATATAAATCCTACCAACAAAATATGCTTCCACATAAAAGCTTATATTGCAGGTTTAAGGTGTCCCAATTCCACAGTGGCTTAAGCAGATATTTCAGAATCTTCTTCCACACACAAATAAACATAATTGTTACATAAATAAAGGATTTACTTCTTCTAGATGTCATTTATTTACTATGAAAGAGATGTCGAGTACACAAAGACATCAAACAGGAATCCACATTCTTGTGTGTGTGTGTTTTTGTTGGTTGTAAATGGTGAAACCTGTAAATATAGCTAATTATTTTGTTTATCAGGAGGCATTTATAAAGGGTTTGATTTGCCGCAGCGTGTGTCCCTATTAAGACAAGGATGTTCTCTTACGAGACTGCATGCGCGAATCAAGGCTGCACTCAATGCAACGACGAAATCCCCAGCTCCAACAGGTGAGTATTTCCACAACCCATTTGTAAATCTGATAATAACATTTCCCTGCTACGCTTCATCCCTTCCCTGTAGCTTAACCATAACCTTCCCCTATTTTGATCGCCTGGAGTAAGTTCTTTTAATAGTTGCATAACATGCAATTCAATAAATACAATAAATACTAGCAGCAAAGATGATTCCAGAGTCCACACAACAACAACAAAATTCTAAAATTGGTACTTATTTATCCAGTTTCTAGAGATAAAGTATTTGTAATATAGATTGTTGAATGTGTTGTATCCCTCATACAGCATGTAGTGGGCCGTAAACACAATGTGGTCAATGGTCCAATTTTCACAAATGAAATTAGGTTGTGCATGCTGTTAATCCGCTGCTTAGCGGTAATCCTACTATGTCGTATGACTTGAACCGTCAAGTGTACTGTAATGAAAATATGTTACCATTGTTTGTAAAGATTTTTGCTGGGCACAGGCAGAACTGAACAAGTGCTGGACGTCGCAGAACGCCATGCACTGATTAAAAGATTAATGCTAGGGCACGATTATCAATCTGGAATTCGGATTGTTATGATAATCGTGCCCTGCCATTAAACTGGCATTATATTGCAGGTTTTTGTTTTTTTTTAAATAGTCATAGCCACACACTAGAACAGAGTAATTGTGTGCAATAATTGTCAAGTGTGGGGCCAGCTCTACTGGATTTGTAATCCCTGAATATTTTCATGGATGTTTTTTGTAAAACCTGTATATGACTGAGAATCACCCTATTATTGACTATTATCTGCCCACGTGCAGTCCAATAAAACCACAAAAGCAAAAGAAACACTGCATCCTTCCCAATAACCATGCTCTTTATGGATACTATAAGAGGAAACCCCCTTAGAAACCCCTGTTATAAACATTTATTTTCTTTCTGGTTTTGTATACAGTATATTGCTGGTGGATATTATGGGTGTGTGCCAGAACTATGGAATGATGTACGAAATGCGCATACAATTATGGCAATTGAGGTCAAAATCGAACTTCCTGCAGTGACCTGCATTCAAACGGGCATTTTGGAATGGAGTAGAATGTTATAGACACTAATGAAAGGACTTGCTCAGATCTACACAAATGTAAATATGCACAGTTTCCGCTAAACATTTGAACCAGCCAAAGCACATTTCTAAAGCTGGAGTAATTATCAGACTGATAAAGTACCGGGTGATTGGACCAATTATGGCTGAAGTGAGGGGTTTACAATGTATTTGCCAAACTATCAATAACCATTCAAGAAACAATCTGGTCCATTTACTTGAACTTTAGGCAAGTTTAAAATACATTGACCTCAAGTTCCCGTGCAGTGTATAGGCATTTCAGGAATTTCAGAAAATCAGACTCTGTACCTGCAGCCCCTGTGTGTGACTGTGTGTATTAGGGAAGGTAGATGGTGTAGCTCCTATGGGGCAGGTACTGATAAATGTCAAAAATTTGTTGTAAAATGCTACAGAATTTTTTGGGTGTTATATAAACAAATGTTATAGCTGTAATAATGATAATAATAATAATACATACCTGCCAAATGTCCTGATTACCACAAGACAGTACCGACTTCTGGTGACTATGCCATTCCCATCTATTTTGTCTACACAGGACCAAAAAGGGAACTTCATTCCACTTGCCCCCCCCCCATGTACTGACAAGCTATATCTCAGAAATCAAGTTAACTGCACATCTGAGATGTTGTGAGCAGTGAGGCCTGAGCGACGTCTTTTAGTAGCAGAGAGTTTAGCTTGTACGGCACTGTGCTTTGTGAGATACAGCTCCCGTCCCGTCCAGCAACCCCCATGAGAAATTTCAGCTGGATCGGTTTTGGGGTTCGGGGGGTCGCCTTGGGGCTAGGCACCCGGCGGCAAATGTCTCCACTGCCTCCGGGAGTTCCGCCCCTGGTCAGGAATGCAGCTTATGAATTATGCTACATGTTATTATTTTTTAGATTTACTTTAAATTTTATTCATGCACTGTCTGGTAAGTATACATACACAACTTGATGTAGTTGCTGTAGTAGTTGCAGATCCAGTTCTACAAATCAATTGGTCTCTGGATACCATACCATACCAAGATATGTTTGTTTGGGGGTTTGGTTTAGGGATTTATGTTGCGGTCTATTTCTGGCCCAGTATTTGTAAGCAAAAGAACAGTTTAGAACAATTTAAAATGATTATTGTATAAAGAAATTTTGTAATGTCAAGCACACATGTAAGGTTAAAGTGGTTAACATTGTGTATGTTAAAATATAGGGTTGGAAGATTACTTTCCATATAAAACAATAATGATCTTTTGAGCAGTAATACAAACACGCTTGGATGTGATCTGATGAACTTTCTAAGATGAAACATAAAATGTATTATTTTGCAAATTAGCTTTCATAATTACTGTCCAGCTCACTGGATCCCAATAAGGAGCTGGCCTATTGGTTCAAAATGTTAAACTTGCTATGGAATTAATGAATACAATTTTTTAGGGGTTAAATTAAACATAAGGGAAAAGGTTTTACTTTGGAAAACATGCCTTAGAGGTGACCTTAGTAATACGTAGTAGAAGTATAGCCAAGGTCAATATAAATATTTGTCTCATGAAACATTCCTGCCAGAACCAAGCAGATGACAAATGGAAGAAACAAAAACTCTTAAATGGCCGAAGATCTGAGGTCCTGCTCACACATCATTCTTGTAGGCACACCTTAACAAAATAATGACTCAGAGGCTGCAATGTGTTTCAAAAAGGGGGCATAGTTTATTCATTGCAAAAGGCACAAATAGCAGGAGGGTCAGCGATGGTCTACTTGTCAGACATCAACTATTGATCAAGAGGGTTATACTCCCCTTGACTGTAAGTAATCAAACTCTCTCCTTTGCTCCAACTTACAACTTCCCCCTTACTACCCTTACACCCCTACTGCTACACTCTTAACAATGCCCAATCTGAAAAAAATAACATGTTAAAGAATACAATATTATATATTATATGAAATAGGGAGATAAATATTATATATTATAAGAAATAGGGAGAGAAAAGTCTAGCAAAGAGACAGAATATATGGTTATCGAGACTTATATAACCTACTCTACAGATCCAACCTCTTCCCCTTATCTATTTTTTTAGGTGTAACTTTAGAGATCATTTACAGAATTTGCCTCCCAACTCATTCTAGTTGTTCAATTAGATTTGGTCGCTGTTACTTCCAACTCTGGACCATTCACCATGAGTTTGATTTTAATGATTTGGATAAGACCACTCGCACCTAGATGGACTTACTTCTGACATCCAGGGACGACCGGAGTTAAAGTATGGGAGTTGTGATTGGTAAACATTAAAAGACAATGACTATTCTGTAAACTCACTGTGAGGGAACTTAAACTGGGCCCTCTGTCAATTAATTGTCATTCCCGATAAGTCTGGATGGGATGCAAAGCTTTCCTCTCACCTAGTAGGTTCCTGATTAAAGCATCTAAAATCCAATGCATTGCTCAAAGTGGGCCAATATACACTGGTATGGTATACCGGCACATTTTTCCATGCTAAGCTCTACCCCATTGTATAATCCCAACTCCTTTGGGCCCACAATTTGGTGATAAATGTTCTCCTCCATACCCCCACTTATAAATACCCACTTCGAGTCTTGGTCCAATGGAAATACATGGAAGTTGGAGGACAGTCTTACCAGATTATCAGAGGATAAGAAATTAGTTTCCTCCCATGCCCTTTCCGCCAATAACTAAGTAAAATAATAGTAATTTAAATCATAGCTTCTTATATGTGTACAATAAGTTAGTGCTTTATTAGTAAAATATTTATACTACAGCACATATTAAGTGATCCCTAAAGGCAAGAGCTGAATAGCATTCAATAATAACATGTCAGATGTTGATTTCCAATGAAGATTTTGTAGCTTAATATGTGTAAAAGAACACTTTGCACCAGTACAGATCAAACTTCCTATTTGTAAAGACATAAAAAATGACAATCATTATCTTTTTATCTAAAGTGGCTGATAAAGAAAGATAATCTATTTTATTAACTGTATGCAAAAGATCTGTCATATGTAAATGTTATCTCTCCATCGTAACACAAATTGTGAATGCTGTTCCTCTAACTATGTTATAATATGACAAGGTGGCTTTAATACATCTTAATACTCATTTGTTCAGTTTTATACAATCCACTGGTTTAGAGTAGTTAAGCCCATAAATCATGTAAAATAGATGAGCACTAATGATGGGCATGCCTTCCAATTAGCACTATAATAAATTTAAGCTACAGTCTCATTGGATGTGAGCTTGACCTTAAAATGTTTGTCTTCTTTCGGTATTTATTTTCTCTAGCGATTTCCCAATTTGCAGCTAAATTAGAAAGTTAAAATTAGCAATAAAATACTTGCTTTGGCTTAATCTTTTTGTACATTGGGGACCTGAGTGATTTGAAATCATGGAGAGTGCAAAAAATAAACTTCCTCTGTCTAATTCTTTTTCAATGAAAGAATGGAACGTTGTTAAATTGTCATTAGAGGGTATAGGATCCTGGTTCCAAATGGATTAGGGCTCCAGAGAAAATGGACTGAAATTGTTATTCTGTTGCTCAATTGCTTTTCTTTTACTGCCAAATAATGTTTCTTCAATAAGAACAATTCTGTATCTCATCAAACACAAACAGCACAAAGAGAATCATTAACGCAATATTAATTAAAATTTCATTTAAACCAGAACTCAAATTTAATAACACATGCACAACGGCAGATTTATATGTCGTGCCTAATATGAACCGATGAATACATAAAATCATTTAGCGGGGTGTGGTTTGCCAATGTAATAGGGCTGTTCCCAGCAGGAACATTACAAGGGAGCGCCACCAAATCAAGAGAACCCGGTGCAGCACACAGCAAAAGTAGAATGTTTGAATCCCCAGAGCTCACAGGTCATTTACCCCAACCCCAACCTAATCCTCCACCTCAACTCAGCTCAAAGCCCCCATCAATGCAGCCTAAACTCCCCTCCCTGTAATCTAACCCTAACTTTCTATTAACAGTTCTCTGCCCACAGCCAAACCCCAACCTTCATCTCACTAACCTCCCACCTATAATAATGGTTCCCTCCCTGCAACCTAACCCTAACCTCCCCTTCCTATTACCACTTCCCTTCCTCACAGTTTAACCCTTCTAACAATCTTACCCTTCCATAATCCATCCTCTTCAAGCTGCCTAATGCTGGGCGCTCACTAGAACGATTATTGTGCAAATTCACCAACAATTGTGAATTGGTACAATAATTTTTCTAGTGTGTGGCTCAGATAATTTTCCAAAAGATCAGATTATCATCCAAAAATAACTCTGGGACGATAATCTGATCTTTTGAAGTTTTAGATTGATATTGTCCCTAGGGTATGAGCAGGGTTAAATCATTAGACTATACCTAGATGTTTAACTTATTGAAACCACCCACCCTCAGTTGGCACTTACCTGCTGCGGAGGTCACTTATCCAGCATGTCACGCCCCTGGAGTTCTTTTGCCTTCTGCCGGTAAGCAGCCAATCAGTGCAGAGATCTACAGGAGGCTCTTGCAGCCAATCAGTGCAAGAGCTTAATCATAACGATCTCCTTCTAGTAACTGGTCATACACACAGCCTAAACTCTAACCTTCTTCTTTAATAATCCTTTCCCTTTCTGCAGCCTAAACCTAGCCCTACCCTTCTATGATCTGTGTTTCCCCACTTCTATTAACACTAACCTCTGTTCATGAAATGAACAAGTGATTTTCACATATAAGACAACTGCAGTTGAGACTTTCAGACCTGGAAACCATTTGGGTGAGGTTGGATACTCATTTAACCCTATTTGCAGTTTTGTGTGACCTTAGGGTGCATTTACAGAAACATGCAGGAATTGCCCATTCAGTTCAGGCCCAAATGAGGTTTCTGGGAAACAATAGTTTACAGTGCTGTAATTTGGGCAATATATGCTAAAGCTGCTGCCCACAGATGCCACCAACCTTCAAAGACACCATCATAAGAATTATAGACCTAATGACAAATAGAGATAACCTTTTGAAATCTATATATATATTTTATCTATCTATATTTATATATATATNTTTTTTTATTATTATTATTATTGTTATTATTTTAATAATTTAATAATATTTTTTTATTTATTTATTTCGTTTTTTCTGCTCTCTGTACTTACTTAAACATTTGGAGAAATGGGTACATGGAGTAGAGGCATAGAGACATACATAATGTATACATATAGTATATAGAAGAGACATACTGCAGCTAACATTTTGAAATAGTCTTAGGTCTACGAAGTGTGTAAAGTGGCTGTACCTGTGAGTTGTGGCAAGGAAAAGATGTGCCCATACTTCACTCCCACTCCTTTGCTTCACACTTCTTGTTTAAATTAAGTGTAGGTAGCTTGTGCTGTGATCCTGTAAAGTGCAGAAAAATGCAAAATATAATGCCTCAAACATAACATCAATGACACCGTAGAAGAAAACCTCATGAAATCTTAGAAATTCCACATTATGACAAAATGTGCTAATCCAAGAAACAAGTTACGATGTATTTGTTCATGTTTCCTAGGTGCTTGTTACTATGTTAACATAAAGGTAGATAGCCATTGTAAGAAGAGAGCTTGGAGGTGACTCATAACTGACAATGAGAGACCACTGAAGCATAGGGTCACTATTAACTGTGTGGTGTATAACAACAGTGTTTCATGTAAGGATGTAAACTCACCAGAGCAGGGACATACACCCTCCTGTCATCTTCCTCCCCATGAGCCCATCTCCTTCCCCTCCACCTCCCCTTGTAAACACATCTGCACTACTTATTCAACTCTTCAACAACCCGACCTTCTCCAATTCTGCGCTCCATGTCGCTCCACATCCCACATCAATTCACATGATTCCCCTTCTCTATGTAACCACTCCATGTAATCACTTTGTACCCCTGCCTCTACTTGTTGTCTGGTTTCCCAATTGTATTGTTTCTCCCAAGTACTACAAAATCCGTGTGGCGCCTTATGAATAAAAGTTAATAATAATAATAATAATAATAATAATAATAAAAATGGAATATGCAGACTAAAAGTATTGAATAATTGTAATTTAGCATCATGTAGTGATTTTAATAGAGAGCTGATCTATTGCACATGAATGACTCTATACTATATATGCAGTGCAAAAGTCTGTTATATATTTCTAACTTCTTATAATGAATCTTTTATCTGTAGCAGTAGTCCAGGGATTGACCAACTCAATGATGGGAAGAAGAGGATGGTGTCTACAATCTTGGACACAATGAGATGATTAATATATGCATGCATTGAGTGTCCCATAGTTGAAAGCACTATGAGTGTGAGTGCATGGTAGTACACTGTCGTGGTGGGAGAAAATGGAGGTTTTGCATTACATGAGCCTTTCATCTCAATATGAAGGAAATAAAACAAAAATACATTTTGTTGAATAAAACTATACAAAGTTATTATTTGAACACTGCATCTGCACAATACTAAAGTCTAAAATCCTAAAGGGAGGATTACTGATAGGTTGCAAAACGTCAGCCTCTTGTACGTAAACATGACCTGTGGCCGGTGCAGGTGTTTTTATTTCGTATATGGCTCATGATTAGGTGCTCGGGCACATTACTTGCTCGGGAACATAATTACTATACATTGACTATTTGCCTCTACCCATCCTTTCCCTCTCACAACATGCCCTTTAGAATAGAAGCAGCCAATCACTCATATGTGAGCCACCCATGATTGAATGTGCTTTATTTCTTAATGTGTTCTTAAAGTCACACAGAGAAACATCACATCAGCTGGAGCACACTCACTTCTTGGTCTGTCCCAATGTAAGGCTAATATTTACAGAACTGAATACCCAACAGTGAGATTATTGGCTCAAGAGTATATCAACAATGATATAAATCCATGAGGACCCTTGGATATATCTTAGAGTCCCAACACATTAAAAAAGAAATGTATCGATCAATCTAGATATACTCTCCATTTTTTACTAATGTATGGGGCTCCTGTCTCATGTTAGTCATTGACTTGTGCTTTGTTGCATTCCCATGTTTGATTTTTCCTTTTTTTCAAGTTTGTCATGTACTGACCTCTATCGATAAAGACGGAAATTATACTATCTATACTTTCCATGCTATACTCTCCATGCTATGCATTCTGCACTACATTTTAATAGTCCATGGACAAACACCAGGGTCTATATGTACTGAAGTGCGGGAATGGAAAAGTGCATTTGGAGCCCTCCGGCTATTACTCACTGCAATAGCTATACTAATCCCTCATACCTCCTCTTCTCAATGGCTTAATCATAGGGGGAGTTCCTCACCCCCCCCCCCCCNNCCCTNCAATGTCTCCCACCCTTTACACATGAGTGGACATAATAGCGCTTCACACTTATTCTTATACTCACGACTGTGTATAAGGCTGCACTGCACTGTAAATGGAAAACACAGGAGCCTACATGTGTATGTGCCAGGAATGTCAGGTGTATGGCACGCTGGAGCTTCCTATACGAATGAAGCTCCCGTGATGTCGCTGACACAGTCGCTGGCCATCGCTGGGCTTCATTGGAGACAGGTAAGCTTGGCCTTTAGGTTATAAATGACTGAAACGAAGCTGCTGGGCTTACAGCGAGGCTGGTGCAACTTCATTCGGTCAGGCTACATAAAAAGAGCTCTATATACTGTCAGATAATATGTGATTGGTTGCTATGGGCAACATCTCCAATTTTCTATTCTTGCTCTTTAGTAAATCTAACCCTGAGTTGTGAATATGCTGTTACAAATACATAACAGGGTGAACAAAAAGAGAAGTTATCTCTAGTGAGTACAGAATCAAACTACAGTCACACCGCTTTACAGTATGTATTAATATATGTGGCCTTATATGCTGGATAGTGAGACAAAGCAGAAGGAGGCACAGTTTTTTATTCTATACTTAAACCAGTAATATGACTTTTCTTTACTGACCAAAAGGTCTATTGAGGTCAGCTGCAAAGGAATCTGTCACAACTAATAATTCACCTCTTGCTATATTAGAGAACACCAGTGTGAGGTCTACAGAAGGGTTAAAGCACTAGCGGCAGTTCTTGCAGAATAAAATGTCTGCATTCTCTCAGCTAGTGTTTGCATATCAGTCTCACAATGTCATCAGAAGATGCAATAAAATGGGAGCATTCATCCAAATCTTAATTCATCCAGTTTCTGGTGTCGTTTAATTATTTAACGTGTTTAAAATAGTTTCTCCAATGTCCAATGCAACTCTAGCTCTGAGAAGACATGCGGTAAAAATGTTTTCATCTCAGTCTAAATATTGTGACAAGCATTAATCTTTCTTTTATGTCAATGCGGAGTCAAAAACGTACACTTTGTACATGTGCGATAAAGATACAACAATATCTAATCAGATATGGTGAATACCTGTAATGAGGAAGTCATTTCAGGCGGATGATTTAATTACCATAATCTCATTTAATGATATTGTTGCTATTATTTTAAACTAGTATACCATTTACTTGTATGCCTATAACATCCCTGAAGTTTAATGACCAAAGAGGGAAAAAAAGATGAAAAACACAACTGCAGTCATAATAAGCAGCAGGCATAATGCAACCTCAGATGCACTGGTGAATCTTTCCATTCATCTCCCCTAGCATAGCTGAAAGGACGGCTTGTACAGACCTCTCCTGTATGAGAGATTTGTGTTATTCTGTTACAGCTTTTGCAATGTGGATGGGGAGATTGCAAAGCTGGATTTAGACCACCCATATAAATATGGTTATTGGTAATCATTTCTGTCTGCAGTAAGATGCACAATCTAATGCAAATTAATGTCCTTATTCTTTGCATACTTTTCTGTTCTTCATCTTCATTGTGGTTTTGCAATTTGACAATGCAGCATTTTAATTACTACTCGCTTAATAAACACTTGAATCACTTCAAAGAAGTTCTCTTTGGATATACTTAGTTGCAAACTGGGTCAACTGGATCGGTCAAGTGATGGTGACCCTAAGGGTGGCTCGACTAAAAACGTTTGGGAACCACTGCTCTAAGGATAGAGGAGTAACTATTTCATCCTGTTCTCCCCCACCATACTCCATGTAAAGTATAACATTAAGATTTTCCAGAGAGCATCCTTTGACCAAAGCAACAACTGCTAAACACAGTGATATAACCTTGTTACCAACTAGCAAGTAAGAAGGCTGGGTAAGCCTGAATGAAATTAAACTCCCAGGATGTGACACGCTGAATGTACAGCCTACCTGATATCATATAGCTGGCCCTTTATTAGATGATGGCTTCTTGAGATGGGTCTCTTTGCTCTTCTGGATCATTCCCACCCTCCCTTCCCCTCTTTGGTGGGTTTGGGATGGTTCCTTGTTTTGTTCTTATGGGTCTGGTCAGCGGTAAGTAAAACACAAGTTGGGCAGTATTTTGAATGGCCTTGGTGGCATTCAAAGCTGGTCATTTGTGGAGGGCCACCAAAGCAGTCACAAGAGTTTGTCTGGATTGGATCACTTAGATAGCAAGGTAGTCAGTAAGATGGATAACAACTGGTTTATTTGTGTAACTGCCTTTACTTCTAGGCTACATCCAAATGTAAAATTTTCATCCATATATAAATAATGCCTTTTTGATTAACCCCCTTAAATGCGTGTCAAGTGTCGCTATTTATTAGATGGTAAGATAGGTCTCTAAGTGAACAGGGAATCAGCCCTAGGAAGTTTATCTCAGAATTCACTCACCAAATAACGGCCAGAACCTCTTGGAGTAATAGACCACAGGGCCAAAAATTGCTAAAATTTCTGAATTTTTATGTTTGTTATATCTATATGTTTGTTACATATTAAAGCACTTCAGATCCAGTGCTCTGCTTTCTACTATTTTCTGTGCAGTTGGATCATGGCCAATTTTCATACTGGACGTGTGCATCCATCCATCTGCTTTGACAATGTGAATGAGGGACTGGTTTAAACCTTGGTATTACAATGTAGACAGTAAAGGTGGCCATCCACAAGAACAATATCATCAAAACTACTAGAAAACTGCAAAAAAAATAAAAATAAAATAAAGCCCATACTTATGCTTTTGCAGCCTGGCTGGGCATTTAATTTCAGTTTTTTGTTTTTTTTACCCCAAATCCACGATTATTGTGGATTTGGCCTAAAAAATCGTCCTGTGGATGGCCACCTTAAAAGTTAATGGCTGGGGCATCTGTTGTTGAAAAAGAGGATTCAAATCCCCAGGGCCAACAAGTAATATTTTCTCTAACCCCAATACTTATCCTAATTCTCATCCTAACTCTCACCTTCCATCACCCTAACTCACCCCTTTCTCAACCTAACTTTAACCCTTCCCTTCTAGCAACCGTTTCCACCCTGCAACCTAACCACAATCGTCCTCTTCCATCACCATAACTCTGCTCTACCTCATTCTAACTCTAACCTTCCCTTTCTATTACTTGTTCCCTCCGCGCAACCTAATGCTAACCTTCACATACCTCCCAACAGTCCCGCTTTTGGGGAACTGTCCTGCTGTCCCCCCGCCATGCAGTTTGGCCCGCTAAGGGGACAAACTTAGTTTTTTCTATGATGCCCTGAATCGCGGCATCAAAAAGGGGCAGAGCTTGGGCGGGAAGGGGGTGGAGTCGGGTATCCCGGGGGCAGGGGTGGGGGTTTGCCAGGGTGGAGTTGTGGTTTGCTGGGGTGGAGTCGGCTGGGTCCAGGGGCGGGGCTTATGTGTTCCGCGGCCCGGACCATGTATGTTGGGAAGTATGCCTTCATCTTCCATCACCTTAAATATGCCCTTCCTCAGCCTAACTCTAACCGTTGCCCTTCTATTTACTGTTCCATTTCTACAACCTAAATCTAACCTTCCCCTTCTATAAACCATCTCCTCGAATCCATACCACTCAACTTTCAGGGGGCAAATATCAGGACACATAAGTCCCGCCTTCGGTCCCACCAGACTCTGCCCAAGCCCTGCCCCGGTTCCGCCCAAGCCACGCCCCTTTTATTGCTTTTAGCGGGACAAACTGGNAGGAAGGTGGGACTGTCCCGCTGAAATCGGAACGGTAGGGAGGTATGAAGAATGTCAATGTTATTGGTTATGTTGATAAGGTATGACACTGTATGCTGATATCATGCAGATGCTGTTTGCTGTAGAGAACTGTACCCCTTGATAAGGAAGATAGAGAGGTTAACAAGAGATCACACACCTTCCCTCTAGACCATGCTATATGGTGCGTGGCGTGAAAGAGGAAAAGATTGCGTTTCTGATCCAATTTTCTTTGCTGTTTGTGGCAGAATAAACAGTGAGTGGTTTTAATACTCTCAGTGGATTCTTAGAACTGCTGGGCTTAATGTTTTCAGACTTAATTAACTCTTTTACTACTGAAGGAATAAGAGCATTGTTAGGAATTTGCAATTGCTACAGGGAATCCTGGAAACAGAGTCCTCAGCAAATTTCTTCTCAGAAAAAATGATTGTGTAATATTCATCTGAAATATCATTTTGATGTTACCAGTAGATTTGGGGATCGTAATACATTGTATGTGACAGTATAAATGAATTGTGATCTTTATAGTTTTCTAAGCATGAATAATAATTCTATTTTATGTATATGTTTGTTTATAATATTATAATAGGTTTTGTAAATCCAAGAAGAAGATGTCTTGATGTGCATGGTGACAAAATGCAGCACTAGCGGTGGAAGATGTCACATGGTTCTTGCCAAAATGGCCATCTAAACGTCTCAGTCACATGCGGGTTTACAGACCTACTACATAATACATATGAGAAGATGTCTGGATTCGTCCATGGTGATTTAGGCTTGTTTTGTAGTCATTTGTGTCTAGGAAATGTCTTAAATTTCCTAAAGCGAACCAGATCTCAAAAAAATATTTGGCTTGTTAGAAATATACTTTCCTTCATATAATGTACATTGATTTATTTGATACAATACATTTTAATGTACATTTTAAGCACAACCACTGTGGTGAAGGATATAGAATATTAATGAAGTGTATGTTGAATATAAGCACTATAAATGGAAAGGGAGGTATAGTGAGCAATCAATAAATGAAATAAAGAATTATAGCAGATGAGGGATATATATTAAAATGAAAGTAAAAAAATAATCAATCTGAGGACAATTCTATGTTAAAGTGTATTTTCTCTGAATTTGTGTGAACTACAAATGCACGCTTACATCTGGAGGTGTCAATCACTTGAGCCTAAAAAGGAGTGATGTGACGCGGTATTCGACTAACCTCCAATCTAAGCTTAATCGGCACCCACAATCTGAATAGAGCCAAGGATTCAAGCCATTAGTGTGCACAATGCAACTGATGTCCACCTTAAACCCAAATACTGCAAAAAACATTCAATTTGTGGAATAATAATGTATGGAAATGTGGAGTAAGACATACTGACTGTCACAATTCAGAGGGCTTCATTGCGCAAACGGTGTCAATAAGATCCAGTCCTCAATGCTCAATGCCGTGGAACACAGTGTTGTGAGGCAGAGGTAAGATCCACAATACTACAATTTGGAATAATTTGCATAATTTGGAATGCGGGCCAATTCTATGAAGAGGCCAAGATCACTGCTCAAATATCATGAGTCTACACTTGGCAAGTATGACCAAGTGACCAAATACATAGCGGGTAATGGATATACTGGCCTAGCCTTATGAGAACATATAACTGATTCCAAGTGCTTTGAAAGGCATCAGTAACATGGACACTGGCCACATAGGTGATAAGCACTCATTAGATTTCAACTGAATAGCTATATTAGCACACTAAATTAAATCTAATTAAATCTGAGGTTTATTAACAATTAAACTGTGGAAATAAAAGAAAATCTTAAAAACAGAATTGTATCTTATAATAATAGGCCCTGATTTTGAATACATAACTTGACCTGAATATAAACCCGTTTCACTAAGTTAAATTGTTAAACAAAACTGCATTGCTGAGGTTAAACTCCAGCACTGCGACAGGCTTCTGTTTTACAGTCAGTTCTTTTAATGTGCTTCTTTGTAAAATCATTAACTATGAAGATATCATCTCTCCTGCCTTCAGCCACAATCAGTCAGTGTATGCAAATGCCTACACAGACCAAACGCAAGCCATGCAGTCTTAATTGTAACTTATGCACTATCCATGATCAATAATATTCAGTAATTTGACCACGCAGCAGAATGAGCCAGGAATTAAATACTAAATACAAGCGCCCTGGCCTATGGTGGGGAATTAAGGGCTGTGGGTTCAAGCACACAAAACAATGGGGTTATACAAATGTGTTGGTTCACTAGTTGACCACGCACAAGGCCTTGTACTTGTCCAACAAGTTCTAGGTTTGGAGATACTACTGGCTATTGACTGTGATTTATAAAAGCAAATGTACAGCACTACAACCAGTGGCAAAACTAGCCTGGAGGAAAGCAAAATGTTAGCACCCTCTCCCACATAGGTCAGATTGTAATAATGACATCATACCAATGGTCGGTCAGTGAGGATGGAGGAGATAGAAGGTCTGTACTTACCATAGGACTACCTATGTCGGACGTCCTGAGCACTGGAGGTGGCCAGGGGCGGGCTGGCACAGGTGTCAGGGTGCCAAATGGTCGCAAGCACTTCCGGCTGCCGGGTCTTACTGACTCGGGAGACCCTGCTGTCCTCCTGAACCATCAATGAATGGGTGCCTGTTTGAAAAAATTTACTGTTTAATAATGTCAATTTCATTATCAAGTCCCACCCAAACCAATAAACACCATAGGAATAGAACAGGAGGAGCAGTGGGCTAAATTCTGGAGGACTGACTCATCTCTGCAATTACGGGAGTTCTGCCCAAAATCCCCATGGACGTAGTTGACTAGTATGGTGAGGGTCATTGAGTGGTGGAGAAGTGGGTACAAATTACCCAGGTCAGGCCTTCCAGGGGGAACCTAGGGCTGATTTTCTGGCTGACACTACTCCATTACTGGTTTATCTTTATCATTAATATGGGGGCCGAAACATTGATGTATCAGGCCCAGAACTCCTCTTGGAGGCCTTGGGTATGGTAGGTAGGTAGATAGATAAAGTGATTATTTTGAAAGCAATGATAAAACATTATTGTCATGTAATATTATAAAATGAGTTTAAACTGCTATATTATTTGTTATACATGTGCTTTATCCTGTTTATTGACACAGTATCACCTATATGAAAAACAGACCATACCCTGGGTTTTTAGAATGCTGGGAGGAAAAGTCTTCAGAGTTTTCCCACTTCTTCCTCTGTGACGACTGCCTTGGAGCCTACACATTTCAGGAGTACACAATAGGGAGCTGGGCAAGACTGCAGAAATAAATGTTATTAACACAGTCTCTGCAGCCCCAGACAGAATAATCTCCTCTGGCTTGCACAGCCCCTTTTGAAGCAGGTCAAATCAATTAGTTGTCTAAGTTGAGGCAAGTTTGATTCAGAGTTGGCCTAATTAAAAACAATATGAAATGAATTAAAACCAATGACATCTCTGTAATATGAATGTGTATTAACTAGGAAAAGAAACATTTTTATTATCAATATTTAATACCACGCCAGACATTCAGTAAAATGTGTTTAATCAATAATAGTTTTTATGGCGGCAACTCCCTGTAGCTGCGACAGTTTTCTATACAGGGTCCCAGCATTTACATTGTAGTCAGGACTTCAGCCAGCAGTTTTCATTACTGCTAACGGCTTCTATAGCAGCACAGATCCAATAAAAAGGAAAAAGTAATAGAAAACATTACAGCTGCTGTGTAGAATCTAAAAGCTGCACACTGTGAAGGTCTGAGAGGTGAATCGATATACAGGATAGACATTGAAAGTGTTCTGTATATAGGATCAGATCCAGACTTCCGTACTATTGAACTTACTTACTCAGTGGGTAAAACCATGTTGAATTGCAGGGGGGTAAAATGAATATTAGTCTTTGCATGCAGGGAGAATACTTTATTTTTGCATTTTGCACACAGATACTGACCAGCGTTACTGTTACATTGTCATTACACTTGTGCTGGAAACATCATCTATCAACACTACTATTGTTTGCAACTCCCCTGATAATACCGAAATCTAACTGCAATTAGTTTTTGCCCATTCGCTCGTAAGTTCAATAGTACGTAAGTCTGGATCCATTCCATTTTGTCTCAACATAGGTTCAACATATAAATGATAATGTGGTTTCCATGAAATAGTTGTACCTGTAGTTTACCTATTGTCACATTTAAAACAGAGAAGAGGAGATGGATGTTATTATTATGGGTATTGCAATAGTGAACTAAGGAACTGTTGATATAATTATTTCAATATATATACCTCTAAGACCCTTTTTAATTACAGAACCAGTAAAGGATCAAGAAAGATTACAACTTTTATTTAGTACATCACAACATCACAATATCACATTCATGAACCACAATAATCAAATACCAAGACACAAGTAGACTTCTTTCGTCTCTCTTATTTTTGTTTCATTTGCAATTTTAGCAATGTACCATTGTAAACATAAATACAATTGCAAACATGTTATGTCACAAATGTTCCGTTTCTAAATGACTAAATACTAAGCCTAGAGTAACAGTTTATATTTATTTTTTTGCTACATATTTTGCAGCTGAAGTATAAAGAGAGTAATCCAAAGGGGCTGGCTCAATAACAGATTGATGAGTCCCAGTTTCTTGTACTTTTACTAAACTTGAATAATTATTGGCAATTAATATATACTCCAACATGTATGTCTCTGTTGCAGTGAGTCCATTCTCTCTCTATGCCGTAACAGTATTCGTCATGGAAGACAAATCGTCCTTTTCTGTTATAATGTTATACACGCATGTGAGGATGCTGCACGGATAGCTGGTCTGCCCCCTCCCTACCAACTCAATCTGATACAAATTGTAAGGTCCTACATAATATGATGGGGCTATATAAAAACCTGGTAATAAATAAAATAACTATTGTATTGCACCATACACAGTGGCTGCCTTACTGTGCAGTGACCATATTTGTTTGCAAAGCCTGTAGTGTCTATAACATGCTGTCTGTCCTACCTATACATCACATGTCCATTTCTATCTCAGTGATTGTGAGTTTAATATCTCTACTTCCTTTCAGCTTGAATTCCCCTCGATGGAAGAGCGACGTCCTTAAGTGACTTGAAGGTTTTCTTGGATTCCTGTCTTCTACTTACACAATGGATAATACAGGACATCAAACAGCATTACAGGAAAGGACACCTGGATGAGTTTCCCTCTTACGACATGTTGTGTGCATATAAGATTATAGAGCTAATAAAGGTACATATGATATTAAATGTCTTCCCACTGAAAGTTTATGTCGCTGTGTTTGCAGCTTAATCCTTAATTGGCCTGGGTCTGCACATTCAAATAAAAAGCTNTTATAGGAGCGATTGTTGAGTAATAATCATGTGTAAATAAGATAGTAGGAGCTATGTATGTTCTGTTCTCTGACTGCAAACAATGGAATCTTGTGGAAAGAGGTACACATACATTCTAATACAGGGAGGTGTAACGCTGTTCAGCAAACATTACAATGACATGCTAAGGGCGCTATCTATTATTTATTAGGGTCCTTCCCTGATAATTAAATCTTCTTATCTCCATTTTTCCATAAAGCTGGCCATGCACAAGAAGATTTTACCAGATTCCACAATAATTGTAGAATTGGGCTAACAAAAAGTCTTGTGTATAAAAAATAAATGAAAGAAGTAAAAAATAAATTGAAAAAAATTATACTTACCTAGAGCCGCAGCATGGGAAGAAGGTGATACGATGAGAGGAAGTTGGGCGGGATGCCTGTCATTCTTACGGCTGAAGCCTGTACCAGGGCCTGGGTATGGACTGGGTTTTACAGACATTGTCTTGGTACAGACATTGTCTTGGTGGTCTAATGGAATACATTTTAGAATACATTTTTAAAAGTCAAAGGGGTATATTTACTAAGCAGGGAGATTGAAGTTGCCCATAGCAACCAATCAGATTCAAACTCTCAGTTTCATTTTACACACTGGAGAATGCGATCTTGAAATTGGTTGCTATGGGCAACATCCCCATTTTTCAATCTCCCTGCAATCTCACTGCTTAGTAAATGTAGGCCAAAGTCCTCTAGTGTAATCCACCAATGAATAGGAGGATAACAGTGTTTACATTCTGACTGCCTAGAAGCAGTCCCGACAATCAAACAGAAGGCATCAATTCAGATTCCCACCTTGCCCCCAGAAACAGAGGTTTAGGGACTACTACATCATACCCCTCAACTGTCCCGATTTTAGCAGGACAGTCCTGCATTTTGGAGAATGTCCCGCTGTCCCTCCCTCCAACCAGTTAGTCTCACTTAGGGGACAAACAAGTAGGAAAGTGTTTTCTTTTAATCAAAACGTTTTGCTGTGTCTGCAGCACGAAAAAGGGGCAGGGCTTGCGTATGTGGGCGGGGTTTGGGCGTGCCGGAGCAGGGTTTGGGTGCGTCGGGGTGGGGTTTGGGTGGAGCTGGGCGTGGTTTGTGTCAGGCAGGGGGCGGGGCATGTCTGTTCCGCTCCCTAAACGGCAAATGTTGGGAGGTATGCTACATCCAGGGTTGCTTTGTAGAAGGCTTTCTTAAGTCTTTCCACATGCATGTGTTTGTCAGAATCCAAGGTTTCTNTTCCACTTTATACCCTTTCCAGTGCCCCAGGAAAAGAATCCTGCTGTGTATTTGTTTGCCATACAGATTGCTTTTGACCACATATTCCTGGTGACCATCGATTACCACAAATGAAGGCTTTGCAGAAATATTGGATTCAAATCTTATTCATTGCAGAATTGGCATGTGCAGGGAGCAATAATATGTGTTCATCATTTTAACATTTCTGAAATGATCCAATTGAAAGGACACAATTGATCCAAAAAGGACCACTGTATATTGAATTGGCAGAGTCTGATATTTTGAGTGGACAACTAGGCTCTATCATCCAAAAATAAACCAAGGCCTGTCATAGCACAGCATAAACATTCCTCCAGATAAATCTTAAATCAGGAGCAGGACTGCATGTGTCAGAATGTGTCTGGAAGATATATGAGTATATAGCATATCATATGAATTAGACCCANGATGCTACACAAAGACATAAAAAAATGAGAAGTGATGGCAGACAATGGTGAATCCAGCCAAAGGTTAATATTTATTTGGGCCATTTGGTATGATATTTGGATAACAGAAATATAAATATATATAATATTATTGCAGGGATTGATTCAATGTCCTTTTTGACTATTTTATTGGGGATGATTTACTGAAGATGGGTTGAGATTGATATTGATTTTCTTATAGAAAGCCAAATATTTTAACATCTTGGTACATTGATGGCCAACAAATATAGCGGCCAATGTTTTACAATAGCAAACTGTTAGCAATGCTTTTTGGAGAGCTTCAGAACTTATAGTAAGTGGGTCTTTTTTCTGGGGGGGCACAAGCTTGATGTTATAAGAGCTAAGTTGTGAGCCTGGCCATAGTGAAGGAAGAGTAAAGAATAAACGTGTTCCTTAGAAGAACTGTGATTTGACAGGAACTTTTAGGACAAAGCAACAGCTTTGTGGTTTTTGTATCCAGACCTCAATGTCCAGACAAAACCAAAATGAGAAAAAAAACCATCAGCTGTTAGAAAGCAGTCAAAGCAATTCTTCTTTTAATTCTGCAAGACTTACGATCACCAAAAAACAGTCAAGAAGATTAAACTTAGGTTCTTGTACCAAAGCGAGAGTGGCGTGGGAAACCTGGGTCAGTTAGGAAGCCTAACAGAGATCTCCCATTAGCCAGAACTTATGCATAGTTAGACGACACAAACTCTATTCCCTGTGGTATTTTATATTGTTATTTACAATAGTGTTTGAGGAACCACTTAAACAATAAGCAAGCCACTTTTCCTAGATGTAGATGTACTCACTGGTACTTGGATGCCCCCAGGATTCGAGTAGTAGTAATGTATCAATACACTGCAGAGCTAGGAAGTAAGGGGTCCCATACATCCTGGAGGTGGTAAATACTATGAGAAAAATGTATTTAATATCTACCTATTTTCATTAGTTTAAGGAAAATTGCAATGCAATTAAACTAACCTCTAGGAATTAACTGTTAGAAATAAATTAGTGATATGTTTAATTGTTTATTCATGTACCGCAATGATTTTACAATCATATAACCTGTACTAGCATCTTATGTAATTACCCTGCAGAGAAATAAATAGACATGCCTGTTTTGAAATAGCCAAGCAATGAATTTCTGTGCTTTTATTTTGGGAATTCACGTCTAGACAAAGAGACCTGTAAAGAATAAAAAAAAAGTGTGTTGATGTTCTTGTTTTCCTTCTTAACCCTTACTTGTTTCAATTGGTGCTGGCTTTTAGAATACATAATTGTCATACTATCTTTTATCCGTTTAAATCAAGCCTGGCCAGACTGATAATTATTGGTCTCTCACTTAAGTCATTTTGGCTGCTGTGAATCATAAAGGAGTAAACGAGACTTGGAGATACTGTTTGTGGTGTAAACAAGTCAAGACACTAACCAATGTAGAAAATTGAAAACATAATTTTCTTTTAACAAAGCATGAATCTATTTCATACCACACTTTACAGGCAACAGACAGCATGGCAGGTTTAAATACTGCTTTATGTACTGTGGTGCAGCAGAATTAAAAGCAATATACTGCTAAAATGCATAAATAGAAATAACACTTGCAATGTGACTTGAGTTAAAAGAACCAAAAAATAAAAGTTTTCCTCCATGTCAAGCAAATCAAATGAATCTAATTTTTTAGAATCTAACAAATAAAAACAGAAAANATGCTCAAGACAGTGGAAAGGCAGCTGTGTTCTGTCTGGATATCACAGCGCTTATGTTAATAATGTATTTGTTACATTTTACAGACATTTAACATGGTCTTATTATTACATGGTTTATATCATGTAACACTGTCAATTCTCCCACTGATTTGAATGCAAAACTATACATCTCCATTCCCTTCCATTATCCTAATCATCACCCCAATCCTCCTCTTCCCCCTTAGCCTAATCCTAAACTTCCCATTCTGACACCCATCTNCCGCTCNCAGCCTAACCCTAAGCTCCCCCTTCCCTTATCCCCCATTTCCGCACAGCATAACCATAACCAACCCCTTCTCTGATCCATCCACTTCCTACAGCCTAACCCTAATATTCNCCTTGCCAGAGCCATCCCCTCCCTGCAGCCTGAACCTAACACTCCCCACCAAACGATCCATTTCCTCCTCGTAGCCTAACCCTTACCTTCCCCTTCAAAGCTCCATCATTTCCCTGCAGATCAAAACATACCTCCATCAGGCGATGCATTATGAAAAAGAGTAT